>CM021103.1:619798959-619836296 GCA_007115665.2 Sequoiadendron giganteum | reverse complement strand
CTCTTGCACTCTCTCTTTCTCTCCCACTCTTCCACTCTCCCTCTCCCTCCCTCACTCACTCTCCATCCCTCCCTCTTTCTCTCCCACTCTCCCTCTTCATCTTTCTATTCCACTCTCTCTTTCTCCACTCTCCCCCTCTCTCCCTCCCTATCTATCTACATCTCCCCCACTATCGATTTCTATTCCTATCCCACTCTCCCACTCTCTCCCACTCTCCCCTTCTCCCACTCTCTCCCTCTTTCTCTTTCTAACCCTCTCCCAATCTTCTACTCTCCCACTCTCCCACTCTCTCTTTCTCCCACTCTCCCCTTCTCCCACTCTGACACTCTCTCCCTCTTTCTCTCCCACTTCCTCTCCCTCCCTCTCTCCCTCATTCTCTCCCACTCTGTCTTTCTATCCCACTCTCCCTCTCTCCCTCTCCCACACTTCCTCCCTCCCTTCCACCCTCCCTCTCTCTCCCTCTCTCTCACACACACACACACAGACACACTCACTCACCTATATCTCCTCTACTATAAGGATGTAGTGGAGAGATATAGAATTAGGATAGAGGATATAGAAAAAGAGGAAGAAAAGAAATATATTAAAAAAACCATATTTCATATAACATGTGTGCATTTTGAAGAAGTAGAGATGTTACCATTTTAGGAAGAAATAATGCACTCGTGTTATAATGCGAGCGCATTTTTTATTCCACTAAAAATGGTAAAAAAACTCAATATACCCATGATGTCAAGGCCCACAGTTTGCATATTCTCCTAGTTTTGCACATGCTCTAACAAAAAGTAGCTTTTTGATGATGTTGTGAAGTGTGAAAGCATGTTTTTCACATTCCATCACCTTTTCCATGATCTTTCTACCACCTTTTCATGAAATAGAAGAGTTTCCACATTGAAAGACACATAATATCAATTGAAGTTTAAATTCCATTGAAAACCGATATAGAATTGAAGTTTGGAGGGGAACAAGCTTTTGAACAAGTCAAATTGTTGTGGAGTTTGAAGAAAGAAGAAGCTAAGCCTACATAATTGGGTTGAACTCCTCCATTTGAAAGTCTGGTTTTTTAGGTATGTGAATTCTTTACACATTTTCTTTCATTATATTATGGCTTGCTTTCATTTTTGTTTGTCATTATAACCTTATGTTGTCAATGCACATTTTAAACTACACAATATTATACACTTGCCAGTTACCATTTTAAACTTGATGCAGAGTATCTACCAGGATCCAAAAATCATCAAGGGTACTTCTGACCCTAACTTAAATTGAATAAGATCAACGAATAAAACTCAATCATCTTTTCATCAAAATCCTTCAATTTCACTTGATTTCATATTTCCACAAAACATTATAACTTCGTTTCAACTCTTTGTTAGACTCAAAAATAGATTAACCATCATAAAATTTATTGTAACATAGCATAAAGCTGATTAGATTCTCAGAACCATTCAATTCGTTCATGATTCACTAATTCAAGAACTCAATGCAATCATGGCATGCCACATTACCACTTTTCTTTAAGGCATTCTAGATTGAAAAAAATCATGTCACATTTG
This sequence comes from Sequoiadendron giganteum, assembly GCA_007115665.2. Lineage (NCBI taxonomy): Eukaryota > Viridiplantae > Streptophyta > Pinopsida > Cupressales > Cupressaceae > Sequoiadendron > Sequoiadendron giganteum. The sequence goes on along the minus strand of CM021103.1, from coordinate 619,834,740 downwards.
TCTATGCTAGGTTAACTTTTGTACACGATGATTGTAAGTATTATTTAAATGAAGCCTTGAATGACATATAATTTTCAATTAACTTGAATGGATACATTTTTTAGGAACTAATATTCGTCTCATTACCATGGTACAAATAAAATGACCTGCCATTCCAAAGAAAAAGACAAAGAGGAAATTAACTGGCAAAGAGAATGTAACCTTCAAAGAAAAGGAGAGAGTTTGGGTCGCGGAATATCATGAAAAAAAGAAATTGGAAATGATTGATGAAAACAAGCCAATTCAAGAGGAACCTCAACCATAAAAAAAAAGAAAGGGAATCGACAGCACAAAAGGCATGAATGTCAAAGCATCATTGTAAGAGAGATTCAGATACCGTAGTTGGAGACACACCCTCTATGACAAGTGAATATGAAGGGACACCATTAAGCACAAGAGAATATGGAGGGATACCATTTAGCAAAAGTAAATATGGATGAACACCATCTACTAAAAGTGAATATGGAGAGACACCATCTACCTCAAGTGAATATTGTTGGACACCATCCAACACATCTCAAGTTGAGAGTGCATCATCACTCATATGTGAGGAATAAGGTATGCCATCATCCCCATGTGAACCTCAAGGTATGTCTTCTTCTCCACCCTCAATCGAAGGTACGCAATCTAACCCACATCAATTAAATATTGATGAAATTCCTAATGTTGAGATGTATGTACCTAGGAGAACACCACCTAGAATTTTGCGTAGAAAGACAAAGTATATGATTAATATTGATGATGAGATTTTGCAGCACATGGAAGGTAATATTTCAACACACGCTTGTAGAATATATGCTGATAAGATTTGGAAATGATTCTTTGAAAAGCTAAATGAGACTGCAAGATGTCAACTATTTGTTGAAATGAACCGGGGTGTAAAGTATAGGAAAATCATGAAGACTCTTGGGTTGAGAACATTGAATGTATCGAGTGAAGACACTATTGTGAATAATCTAATGGATTATTATGAGAGTGTGGGTAAGACCTCATGCTCAAAGGATAGTAATCTCACCCAACGTGTCATTACATTGACTTTGGTAAGTTGTCAAACAAAGAGAGCTCGTCTCATTCAAAAGTTGAATGAAAAAATGGGAATTAGTAGAAAACCTTTATCAAGAGTCAATCAAAGGTGGAAAAGAATTGAGGGCAATGATTCAAATGAATTATGGGAATTCTTAGGGAGACTGTCATGAAAAGATAAAGAATTTGTCGAAGCCTTGAGAACACTAATTGAAGAGTGTTGGAAGAATAACACAAGGCCATCTATGAATCAAAGGGATGTGGTAAGAAGGAGAATCGGTAGTCAGAATCGTGAGCCACATCCAAAGAATTTTTTGGATATGACTCAAACCCAATTTTTTGAAAAAATTGAAAATGATTATCCTCAAATTTGTATTTCTCAAAGATTTTTTGAAATGATTAAACCTTTTTATGTCAAGATAAATCACACATGCACTACTTGTTGTTGTAGACTACATATTGAATTTTCTAACCATTATGATGTGTATCATTCTATATGTGTAGATTTGCATACTAACGATGTTTTGCAGGATTGTGGCATAGAAGCCCCACCAAAATCTTTAAGAGAGTTCTTATCAAAAAAATTGTGTGAAATAAAGGATGGCCAAATATTCTATAGGACAACATGCTTGGATGGTTCATGTGAGCATTGTAATGGTTTCCAGTGTATGCCATTATGTCAACATATGGAAAGCACATATGAGGTGGGACAAAAACTAGTAGAGTTCGGGAAGTATAAAATAGTGGAATATACTAAAAAAGATGGGTCTCAAGAAAAAAGGTGTGATTTGGTTATTGAGAAGATTCCACTATACCAGTTTATGTCCGTGTTTCATGACAATATACTGTCTGAGTATGCAATGAATACCCATAGAGCCCGATGGTTGGACACACAATTCAAGCTATGCAAGGACAACTTTCTAGTTGGAAGCATATTATCAATGGTTGAATTTGTAGAGAACTACACTCTACAACCACAACATGAGGTGCAGTCACAGTATTACAACCCCACACAGGTTTTGATATTTGTGCACATAACATTTATTCATGCATCTGATAGTACAAATGACCAAAGGAAGGTATTGAGGGAGTACCACTTTTACATTAGTGATGATCGCACACATTCTCTAGAGTTTGTGCAAGGTTGCTTCCAAATGTTCTACAATGGTTTGGCTAAGAAGGGCATAAAATACAACTGACATATAATATGGTTTGATAACTATGCAACATAGTTCAAGAACTCACGCATGTTCTACTGGTTGTGTAGGATGCATGTAATTACAGGTGTTCAACATATGTGTAATTTATGTGAGGCCGGACATGGAAAGGGGGAGCATGATGGTGCAAAAGCATTCATGAAAAGAGTTAAAGTATAAAGATAGTGCAAAGTTGACAGATGCAAAATCAATCGTCGAGTGGTGTAATGCTTCAATGGGTCCAAATAATGAATTCATGTCTTTAGTTCATAGATTTTTTTGGTTGATGGATGATACTAACATTGCACCATATGAGGACTATTGTACACTAACAAGATCGAGTGAGGTACACTCTTTCCTTAGCTCAAATGCAACTTCATGGAGTATCGATACATGAAATATGGCATGCTTTTATTCTTCATGTAAAATGCAAGGCTGGAATGATTGTGAGTTAGGGGAGTGGCTTGACAAATGGTTGACAATTTATCTTAGCCCACTTCACACATATCACCCTCCGACGGCATTGGAACTCACACGGATGGAATCATTGGTTGACTTTGACCACGTATCAAATCTAGTTCAACCAAGTGATATATTTGTAATGATCTAAAATATTAAATCTTTCAAAACAAATCTAAGTTAGAACATGTGTGCAATATAAATAATCATTCAATGGAATGCAAAGGAGAATATGAAACAAAACGAATGAGACTAGAACAGTTTCACCCATTTCTCTCCTCCATGACTACTTCCATTGTACCTCCTCAAGCTTGCTGTTATGATAAATGGATGCCCTCAGCCTTTGTGTGAGCAAACTAATATATGCCTATCCCTTAAGCAAATGCCTTTGAAGGATTTAATAAAATGAATATATATGAAAAACTAGAAAGTTAATTCTATTAATGCAAATAATAATATAAGCCTATGTGTGATATGACGTGCCAAACTGAGATAATCAAAAATAAATAATAGATTAAGCGATTGATCCCGAAAATGAGATGAAGATTGTCATTTTATAGAAAATGCAATCTTGAATGAATGGCCGAGATGAGAGATTTGAGAAATGCCCTAGAATTAAAGGTCAAGATTCAATAAGGAAACTCTCAATTAGGGTTAGGGAAAAATGCCCACATGTGTGAATAAGATTTAATTAAATAAATTAAATCAAGACTGAATGTGACAGTTGAGATGAAATTAGTAAAAATCAAAAGACAAGAGGATGAGATTTTAGAAAATTAGTAATTTTAGAAATTACTTGATTTGTAGAAAAATAATTCCATTTTGAATTAAATTAATTCAAAATATGGATTTTGTGAGATAAGAAGTAATTGATTTTTGAAATTAATTACTAAGTGAAGAATCAGTTAAGTATGTGAGATATTTTTAAATGATTTTGTTTTATTTAAAAATATAGAAGTGTCACATACAATAATTAAATAATTAAAATAATTATTTAATTTAGAAGTAGTTAATTAATTAAAATAAATTATCAAATCTATTTAATTAAGAGGATTTAGGAATTAGTGACATATTAAATAAATATATTTTAAATATATTCATTTAATAATCAGGAGGACATTAATGATAAGGATTAATTAAATAAATAGGATTTTATTTAATTGCAAGAGGACTTTGATAATTAGTGACATTATTAAATAAATAAATAAGATTTATCTATTTAATAATTTATGAAGAATGAGAGATTATGAATTAATTAAATAATATGAATTATTTAATTAATAGTTGAATGTGGGTTAGAAACATAATTAAAATGTTATAATCATGTTATGACGAAAGGTGATAAAATATTGCTTACAGGCCTTGGTCATTTTTATGTGTCTACAATATCTACTTTCTTAGTTGTTGAAATTCCATATCATTATCTTACTTTGTATTGTATTCATAATGTTGACAAATTTCAAGATATTTTCTAAACATATCAATGCAGGGCATGTTTATGCATTTATTGCAGATAAAGACAATGAAGAGGGAACAAAATATTACTTGTCTCAATGTGTTGAGGCCAAAAATAAATTGGAGGCCCCAGTTATAGATGGAGAAAATATTGAATACACTATATGCTTAGTTGTGGTTACTGGAACATGGCTTAGAAGGTACCCACATTCGAGTGTTAAACATTGGCTATTTCAGGACTTTGGAATGCATCGTAAGATTCTTCATTACTCGAACCTTGTCGTGGCATCCAATGTTTGTTTGACCAAATATAGGAGTAGACCTTTGAAGAAGACCTTGTGGAAGGTCTATGAGTTTGACCATGAGGCAATACTTGACACAATAAAGAGTAAAGAAGAGTTGGATGGTTCATTGGACTAATTTGTAAGTATATGTACATTGGTTCTTATTAATTTATACTTGTATGCACATTAATTTGTTTGACGCCAATTCTATCATCTTCTTTTACTTTGTGTATTTGTAAGTAACATACTAAATAGTGATTGGTGTCCCCTTGCAAAAAATGCAGATATATGAGCCATCCAAGAGAATGTTAGCCAGAAAAGCAATGCAACATCCTTATTTTGATGATCTTGACAAATATCAATAATGATTTTAAGCCATGAGAAAAGTGTCTGCAAAGCTTGGTGAGACAATTTCAAGTTATTCATTTGAAGTTAACCTTATCATGAGCAGCTATGATGTAGACATTATAAGAGCATCTGAAATTTCAACTTACTCTATTGATGAGAGGTGTTGTGTGCAATAAGTATGTTGTAATTCCCAGTGAAGATATATGACCAAGAGTGACTAAGTTGTGAGACTTGTATGCCTATTTGTAAGTGTCTTCCATCTATTTTTATTTCATTTCCATTTTGGATGCTCTTTCTTTTTTTCTTTTACTTTGCATATTTGTAAGTAAACTACTAAAAATTGATTGATCTCTCATTACATAAAATGTTGATTTATGAGCCATCAAAGAGAATCTCAGCCAAAAAAGCAACGCAACATCCTTATTTTGATGATCTTGAAAAATCTCAATTTTGATTTCAAGCCGTTATGAAAGAGCGTGTGAAGCTTAGCGAAGGAATCTGAAGTTACTCAATTGAAGTTAACCTCATAATGAGCACATATGATGTAGACATTTTAAAAGAATCTTGAATGTATGAGTGACATTGTAAAATATCTGTGAGAATGAAGTACCTAAGGCATTCTAATGAGATTTACTTACATAATGAGATTTACTCAAATATTGTAATTTTGGAGTTCATGTTTGGTGCAATACCACCTTGTTCTGTAAGTGCCTTCAATAGGAAAATTTGCTTGAATTTTGAAATGTAAACAATGTGAAAAAGGTCATGTAAAGGTCATATGTAATTTATTTAAAGTCTCAAAGAGGTCATTAGGTGATTAGAGAAGTGATATAAAGCATGTAAGGTTGAATTAGGATGTTTTAGGTGTGTGTGTGTTTATTTGTGCAGGAGAATTCAAGAAACAAAGGAACATACCTTTAAACATTCAAGAACCCCCTTAACTTGTTGGGGCAGCAATTATCATGTATCCAAACCCTCAAATCTACAATTTGTCTCAGGAAAAATTCACTCCACCATGCCAAACCAAAACCCTTATTTTATGCTAATATAAGTAGAGTTTATTGAAAGGAATTGTTCAACACCTTACCAGAACATGCCACCCCCTCAGACATTCTTAAAATCACATGCACAAACTCAAAATACAATCACCCAACCTCTACATGTAATATTTTATCATACCCTAAGGCATGAAACCTCATTTTTCATGCCCTTTTCCATCAAAATCTACAGGGGAAGCAACACAAACCCCATAAAACTTATTCCATTTCGCATAGAAATTTCTCATCTAATCCAATAGGATCATGTTAGGCCCCTCTAGAAAAAAAATCTCTCGGTATTGGCTATTTCGGAGTGGTTTTCCCGTTGCGGCGGATTTTGACTTGATGGAGAAAGTGTCAAATTCAAGTTGTACAAAGTTGCAAAGTGATGAAACTTTCACTCTGCAACTCGTGTGACCAAACTAACTGCTCCAATGCATCAGAATAGGTATTTTTACGCTAGGAATGGTCTTTTTTCACATCAAAACACATGGAATCGCTCTGAGCTACGTTCTACCAGATCGATCCATTAAGGGTCCAAATTGCAAAATGGATGCAAAATTCAGAATGCTATTATTCAGATACCATGATGCTTAGAAAATTCTCATATTATCCTACAAGATCGTGTTGGTCCCCTCTACAAAAACCTCTCTTGGTTTTGGCTATCTCAGAGTGGTTTTCCCGTGGCGACGGATTTTCACATGATAGAAAAAGCACCAAATGCAAGTAGTGCAAAGTTGCAAAGTGGTGCAACTTGTGTGACCAAGCGGACTATTCCAACATGTACAAATAGGTATTTGTATGTTAGGCATGGTTGTCTTTCACACCAAAACACCAGAATCGCTCTGAGCTACATTCCACCAGATTGATCCCTTAAGGGTCCAAAGTGCAAAATGGCTGCAAACTTCAGCATGCTATTACTCGGATACCGTGATTCTTAGAAACTTATTGTCTGATCCTACAAGATCACGTTGGGCCCCTCTACAAAAAAATTTGTTGGTTTTGGCTATTTTGGAGTAGTTTTCTTGTGGAGGCGGATTTTCACTTGATGGAAAAAGTGTCAAATTCAAGTTGTGCAAAGTTCCAAAGTGGTGCAACTTTTTCTCTACAACTCATGTTACCAAGTGGACTATTCTAAAGCATATGAATAGGTATTTTTATGCTAGGCATGGTCCTCTTTCACTCTGAAACACGCGGAATTGCTCTGAGCTATGTTCCACTAGATCGATCCCTTAAGGGTCCAAAGTGCAAAATGGTTGTAAATTCCAGCATGCTATTACTCGGATACTATGCTGCTTTAAAACTTCTCGTATGACCCTACAAGATTTCATTGGGCCCCTCTACAAAAACCTCTCTCGATTTTGGCTATCTTGGAGTGGTTTTCCTGTTGCAGTGGATTTTCACTTGATGGAAAAAGCATCAAATGCAAGCAATGCAAAGTTGCAAAGTGGTGCAACTTTCATTCTGCAACTTGTGTGACCAATCTGGTTGTTCCAACATGTATGAGTATAATTTTTTATGCTATCCATGGTCCTCTTTTGCACCGAAACATGTGAGATCGCTCTGAGCTACGTTCCACCGGATTGATCCCTTAAGGGTCCAAAGTGAAAAATGTCTATAAACTTCAACATGCTATTACCTGGATACCGTGATGCTTAGAAACTTCTCATCTGATCCTATAGGATCACATTGGGCCCATCTACAAAAACCTCTCTTGATTTTGGCTATCTTAGAGTGGTTTTCCCACAGCGACAGATTTTCACTTGATGGAAAAGGTGTCAAAATTCAAGCTGTGAAAAGTTGCAAAGTGGTGCAACTTTTGCTCTGCAACTCGTGTGACCAAGTAGACTATTTCAACGTGTTCGAATAGGTATTTTTACACTAGGCATGGTCCTATTTTGCATCGAAATGTGTTGAATCGCTCTAAGCTATGTTCCACCGAATCGATCCCTTAAGGGTCCAAAGTGCAAAATGGATGCAAACTTCAGCATGCTATTACTCGGATACCATGATTCTTGGAAACTTATCATTTGATCCTAAAAGATCAAGTTGGGGCCCTCTACAAAAACCTCTCTCAGTTTTGGCTATCTCAAAGTTGTTTTCCCGTGGCGGAGGATTTTCACTTGATGGAAAAAGTGTCAAATTTATGTTGTACAAACTTGCAAAGTGGTGCAACTTTTTCTCTGCAACTCATGTGACCAAACTAACTACTCCAACGCGTCCGAATAGGTATTTTTATGCTAGGAATGGTCTTTTTTTGCACCAAAACACATGGAATCGCTCTGAGCTATGTTCCACCGGATCGATCCCTTAAGGGTCCAAAGTGCAAAATGGTTGTGAACTTGAGCATGCTATTACTCATATACCATGATGCTTAGAAACTTCTCATCTGATCCTATAGGATCAAATTAGGCCCCTCTATAAACCTTACTTGGTTTTGGCTATCTCAAAGTGGTTTTCTCATGGTGGTGGATTTTCACTTGATGGAAAAAAACGTCAAATGCAAGCAGTGCAAAGTTGCAAAGTGGTGCAAATTTTGTTCTGCAAATCACGTGACCAAGCGGACTATTCCAACACATCTGAATAGGCATTTTTATGCTATGAATGTTCCTTTTTTTCATCGAAATGCGGAATCGCTATGAGGTATGTTCCACAAAATTGATCCCTTAAGGGTCCAAAGTGCAAAATGAATACAAACTCCAACATGTTATTACTCGGATAGCATGATGCTTAGAAACTTCTCATCTAATCCTACAAGATTGCGTTGGGCCCATCTACAAAAACCTCTCTCGGTTTTGGCTATCTCGGAGTGGTTTTCCCATGGCATTGGATTTTCACTTGCTGGAAAAAATGTCAAATTCAAGTTGTGCGAAGTTGCAAAGTGGTGCAAATTTTATTTTGCAATTCGTGTGACCAAACTAACTGCTCCAACATGTCCCAATAGGTAGGTTTACACTAGGCATGGTCCTCTTTCACTCCCAAACACGTGGAATTGATCTGACTTGCGTTCAACTGGCTTGATCCCTTATGATTGCATGCAAAACATTGGAAAAGAGAAACATATAGAAGACGGTTGAGAAGTTTGAGTATTCCATACAAAAAGTGTATGATAATTGGTGTAGAGCACCTTGTTCCTCCATTTGATGAAGAATATCTAGTTCAGTGGTTTTAGTGATTATTTGATGGTGAATAGGTTGGTCAATAGGTTGTTGTGGGTATTTTGAGCATGTGTTGTCTTGAATAAGGTCAATTAAGACCATTAGTTATGTTTTAGGGTGACTTTTGGGTCTAGTGATCAAAAATGTGAAAATTTTAATCTTGCACTAGAAGTTATCTTTGTAGCCTTTGAAGGAAAATTTGTAAGTTTGTATATGATTGTGAAAGAATGGTTTTTTTTGATGTAATAAGGCTATTTGTATGCCATTTCTGTGGGTTTAGAGGTCATTAGATGTACTCATTAGGCTGGAGTAGTCTAAAGTTGCAAATTTGTAAGCTGCTTAAAGCAAAAAAATTGAAATGCAATGATTACTTGTTTTGAAATTTGGTTTTTAGTTAGTTGAGGGCATGGATCAGTTAGAGAAGGGTATACAACACTATTTAAAGCCTTGAGAGGCTCGAATGGAGGTTTTTGATTAACTTTTGGAGAAGATCTAATAAGAATTATTCACACTGTTCTCTATTTTTTAGATTTTTGATACAAACTTGCTCATCCTGTACTTGATATGACCTCCAACTTTCCTATCCTGTCCCAAGGCTGACATGAATTGAAAGAGGGATGATTTGGCTTTGTTTTGGCGGTGGTTTGGTGAAAAACCATAAAGTAATAGGAGATTTATTATCATTGAGTCAAGTGAATGTTGGAGTCTTAGTGGGCATATTTGAGAGAAGTTGTGTCAAATCACAACTTGGTTGAGCCACTCTGTATCACCAATGGTGCTTTGCAATTAGAAGAGTGATTGAGAGTGTGTTGCTTTGTTAAATAGACCTATTTGAGGGTCTAGGATAACGTTGAGTCAATTTCTTATTTGTATTATAAATTATAACTTGTGTTCTCCCAAGTCCATTTTGTATACAAGAAACAATATTGCAAAAAGTTGACATATAAATATTTTGATAGTGATGCATCAAGAACATATTGGAATCTTTTTATGAATCATTTCGGAATTCCAATTGTAAACGTGCTTTTTTTTTAGATAAATTTGTTTAGCATCAATTAATTAATACTCAAGACAAATCATGAAGGACAATAATGATCAATGCTAGGGCTAACCAATTAATAATTATACACGTGAATAATTCAAGCATGTACATGTCAATAAGGGAAGCACAAGTACTCAAAAACATGTAAGCCTCAAAAATTATACACACGAATACATAGTATACACAAATTAATACAAATTATATGCACAATACAAGTTATACGCATGAAAACATGTAAGCCACAAAGTATACATTTGAACGCATGTAAGTCACAAGTATACACGTAAGTTGTAAAGCATACACTTGAATACACATAACTTGTATCTATTGAACCATCAATTTAGAATGCAAATATGGACAGGCATCAATAAAAGATATTTGTATTAACTAAATAGCCATGTAGGCATACATCAAAATATGTCAGTATCAGTATGAACTATATGTACAAAATAGCCATATAGGCTTACGAGAATCCCATATAGGCATACAATTTCAAATATGTCCAATAAAAATATGTACAAAATTTCCATGTAGGCATACAACAAAGGGCTCTAGAATCAAAATTAATTGCTCTCCATGCCCTGGAAATAAATTCTTTCGCTTTCCTTTTCGATCGGATGGCGATAGGTCTGTCACTCATTTTTTCTATGCTCGAGGAGTGCTCCTATTGCTCCTCCTAGGGTTTAGTTCATGGTGAAGTTTTAACTGTTACAATAAGAAGTAAAGACATGAATATATAGAAATTAAATTATAAAAAATGATATATTTGAAAAATAATCACTTATCACCATCTCATGATCTCTCTCAATGAGGGAAATATTCTCACGCCCATGCTCAGGTGTGCTCAAGCCCTGTATAAACCATACAAATAGAAATTAAACTACGTCAATCAATAATGGTATTATTTTTCACTAACTAACATCTATAACAAATAATTTAAATTGAAATTTACTAATTTGCCTCATACCTCTCATGTTAGAGCCACCGAGGATTGTATAGAATATGACACACCAATATCCATTTCCCTCGTCACATTCGTAGGTGTTTCGGCTTGCATCATCTGAAAATAAAACAACACATTATTCAACGTAATCAACGATGTGCATATAAACTACACAAATCTATTAAGTACTTGATATAGTTAAACTCTTTATTTTATTACCTCTTTGTAGGTTTGAGTAAATCTACTCCCACTAGGAAGTGTTCCATCAAAACCTCCAATATTAGTTTGTTCAACATCCAAAATCGCATATTAAATACCATTCATAAAATAATACTATTAACATGCAATAAATTTATAATTGTTTACTAGTTACATACCCTAGTGATAGGTGTACTGCAAAAATAAGTTGGTGGGGGGGCGGTGTATCCAGTCTCAACACTGTGACCCTACAGTTTTATTAAAATCATAAAAAAAAATGAGTTAATCTTGCATTTCAAAATTGAAATTTAATAAATTAAATTCAATGAACATGCACTAACTTTTACCTGACTATCAATTCCATATGCCCCAAGAAAAATTTCAGCTGCCCTCTCCATCTCCATAGCTGTGTACCAGTTTCCTAAGTGTCAGTGGGGTCATATGAACAATTAGCACTAGAGGATTGACACACATGTGTTTGAAGGCCACCACTCGAAGACTCCCTTGGATGGCGCTGTAGAATAGGGCTAGTATGATGGATGACACTTTGGGTCAAAGTGTTGATCGCCTGCAATGTCTCTACGTTAGCACTTTCCTTCGCGATGGAAGGAATAACAACGTGCTCATGAGGTGGCCTAGCGATATCTCGTCTACCTTCCCACATAGGATCCAGATGTGCACTGAGTCTATCCTGAGCTGACCCCCCACCTCTCCCCTGGAAATCCCTCATATCAAAATAATTTGGGATTTTTTTCAATATGAAATCACTGTATAGTTTCCTAAGGAAATATTGCGGGACCTTGCAATTGTTGCACGGTGGGTAATCGAAGACCATGTACTACATATTATAAAATTGGTCCCTAATCTATTGGTGGTGGCACCAATGGATAGGAAACCTCTTCGCATTGAGGGTAAGATTTTGATTTGTGTGTGGCTCAGTGAATAATGAGCACAAATCACCTTTTGTAATTTTTAAATCCTTTACCTCTTTGTATGATATTTTATTTGCATAATAATCCCTAGCCACCTGCCTCCTATCTTGCCATCCAATTATTTGTTTGCTAATTGAATCTACAATTTTTAACATATCTTACAATGAATTTTCTAGGGTCATTCTTTTTGTGGTTGAACCATTTGGATCACTCAACCTACTGATCAAATCCTCAATTTGTTTCTTGTTGTTCTCAATTTCACTCATTAAATTTTGTTGAGTTTGAGGAGGGGGTTGAGTGATTGGTGGAGGAGGTTGTTGTTGTGGTTGATTTTGATCTTGAGGATTTGGTTGGTCTTCCTGTTGAGGATCTTGAGGGTTTGCAGGTTGATTTGCATCTCCTAAAAATTCAAACAAATATATATCAAATTCAACCTAAAACTAACTAATTCAAAACAAAAACCACAAAATCCTTACCTTTCACACCTCCTCCTCTTTGTAGTGCCATTGTTGTGAATAAATAGAAATTTTTGGTGATATTTTTTTCGAATTACTCCTCCTAGAACACGAGCGCGAAAGTATGGGAGTTTTGGTTGCGGCTACAAGAAAAAAACAGTCGAAATAATAATGACAGGTTTTCAAAAAAAAATTTGCTTTAACAAGCAATAACATGAGCGCGTTATTTATTTTCAAAGAAAAATTTGAAAGGTGTCCAAAAAATTGCTACCCATTTCCATGCACCCGCCCTTCAAGGTTTAATTACCAAAAATGGGTTTGACCAAGGAAAACCCCCATTCACTAAAATTCAACAAATTTCCCCTCTCTTGTATGCTTGTGATTGTAGATTTAGGTCGAAGACTTGAATATCATTTAGAGTGCAAGATTGTAAAGTTTCAAAGTTGCATTAAAAAGTTTCCATCTTCACAGAAACTCACCTATAGGTCAAATCTAGAAGTTTCAAAACCAGAGACCTGAGAGGAAGCAACTGTAGACCTTGGAGCTCAGGATCACATTTGGAGTTTTCAAAAATACAGAACAGTACTAATATGCAACCTTGGGCGTCTTAGTCCTCCTAGGGGAATTTTTAGAGATTCTTTAAGATTTTATTCTAAGATCCAAAGATTCTACATCTGCCCCAAAAAATAGTAGCGGGACTAAGACAATAGTAAAGGCATATTTTTCCTCCCTGGAATATTTGGACAACATTTTTACATTTCCAGAATCCTCACAACATCTCCAAACCTCCCAGGTACACACATCCTTTCTTGTTGTTGCATAATTTCATCATTTTCTTCTTTCATTTAGCTTGCATAACTAGGTTTTGTAGGTTGAATGATTACTTGTCTTTCCAAGCATTTGCTTGGTGGTAAACCCATTAAAAACCTAAAAGAGCAGCCCCCTTCCTAAGTCCTCCTAATTGAGAATTGACTCACCTTGTGAGGTTTATGGTCAATCAAACTAGGGTTCTTAGGACATATTTGAATGATTGGTGGGAAAAAGGAGTCATATTTCAAATCCTCCCATTTTCACCAAATCATTTTGGTGAACCTGACTTCTTTGAACATTCTTTTTTTATGATTTGGAGTCCATAAATGTCCTATATCTAGATTGCATTCAATGCATCTTGCATTAGTGAAAGTGCATCTAGGTTTTCTTGCATGTTGCATAAGTGAAATTGCATCTAGGGTTTCTCATATTTGGATTAGTGAAATTGCATCTATGGTTTCTCATATTTGCATTAGTGAAAGTGCATATAGGTTACATTTTTACTTTCTTGCATGATTTAATTTCATTGAAAATATGAAAAGTGCATCGTTAATCATTCTAATTGCATTTACAAACATTGTTATTGCATTGAAAATTGAAAAAAGTGCATTCCAATTTGCATTCAATTGTTTGTTATCATTTACTTTTCCTTGTATCCATTTGCATAGATTTATGTTTCCAAACATCAGATCCTTGAATATGCAACCTGAAAACATTGTAGACAACCCATTTTTTTTGTTTTTATGAGAAAAACCTCTGCTAGGACTAAAACACCCTTCTTGGCATCTTAGTCCCTCTCAATGTTTTTAGCTTAATACCCTCTGAGTGTTGTTGACTATCTATTTCAATCCCTAGATCTTCAAAATCTCATCAAGAGGACCTAGATGCCCTTCCTAGCGTCTTAATCCATATTGCCTTTGACTTTCCAATTTTTAGGATTTCAAATTGCTTTTATGTGCTTTTGTTGGTCGCTTTCAATTTTCCATTACAGTTTGCAGAATTGTTGTTATCTCAGTTTCTTTCATTTTCAAGTGCATTTTCTTAATCTTGCATCATGGATATGTGCTTCAAAAAAAATTGTATGTCCCTAAAATCTTTGGTAGATGTATCAAGTTGTGCCTTTGGAAATGATTCTAATGATATTGAACACACTCATGCTCAATCAACTCTTAATGCATGTCCTCCTTGTGATGTTGACAGCATTGGAGAAGATAATGACAACATGAATATGTTCTTGAATTATTTCCTAAACAATCTTAAACATAATACATCCATCTACCCATCCATGAAACAACAAAATTCCCCTACAATACCACCTCTTGAGATGTTTGGTTACTTGCATCCCAAAACTGAAACAAAAGTTGAACCTAAGTTCCCTACAATAAGTAAACCTAGTTCCTCTAAACAAAAAAATACTCAACCATCATATGATAACAAAGTAACAAACACTCCAATCAATCTCGAAGAAACATATGGAAAAGGATTCACAATCTTGAGTAAACAAGGACACAATACAAATGAACATGAAATTCATCAACTCCTAGAGAAAATTCCCACTAATGAAAACACAAAAGGGTTAGGATATCAAGATCCCCCTCAAAAAGAAAGAGTTCCATGAGAATACCTAAGACTTTGTAGTGATGGATCAATGGACATATTTTATTCTCCCCTTGATATGAATGTCATGTTGGAAACAAGCTACATCGAGAGGGCTGGTGAATCAGTGTTGTGCAAAAATTAACTTTATTAATCTTTATCTTCAAAGCACTAGTAACATTCAACCAAAATGCATGAACTTGAAGCCAACAATCACAAAACCATAACACAAGGATTTTTATGTGGAAACCCTGTTAGAGGAAAAACCACGGTGGATAGCCAATCCACAATATGATTTGAGTATACTCAAAATGAAATTTATAATATGGGGACTGCACTTGCATTCAGGCACATTTCCTAGAGCTCACTTCTCAAAATAGGAAGGCTTGTTGCCTTACAAAATGTTTATATTAAGACCATCTAAATGATTAGACTAAATTAATAGAATCTACATATGCTTGATTACAGTTTCGGTTAGGCTCAATAATCATTATTTTTTCCTTCTAATTGATTTGACACTTATTCTGCTCTACTCAAATTTGCATCACAAAATCCTTAATGCACATGTGAAAATTTGCATAATCGCTCTTCTGCACTTATGATATTCACAATTTTCATCAACACACCTTCTTCCTTTATCAAAATGATATGATCAATCACTTATATAAATCCGTGACCAAGAATTTAACCGCAATATGTCGGCATCAATAGAACACAAAATTTTTTTACAACTGTCAGCCCAAAACATGAGTAATGTATAAAGTGCATCCACAACAGTCAGCCACAACTTAGCTAGGACCCAAACAAAGATGCCCAAATAGAAACATACTTGAATAATTACTTCCCAAACATTCATGACATGTTATATCCATGAAGTCGGCTTCCATGCACTGATAAAAAGAAAATTAATCAACTGGATCTTCAAACTCGCACATGGATCAATACGAGCCACTAAGATTCAATAGGAGCATAGATCATATACCAAACAAAATTCCCTAAGATATGCAACACAAAGTAATAATAGAAAATCTTCATAGGGATCGATGAACACAAAACTGTCGAATGCCCTGTTCTTCCTTGACTGCCTTCAATCTGTCTACCAATACGATCAAATGATGATGTGTGTATCTAATTATTGATTAGGGTTTCCATTTGTAAGCAAAGCAGCAGTGTGGAAAACGCTTTCCTAATGCAAAATCCTCATAGGAGAAGTGCAAAACAAGTATAAAAAATTTCATACATTTGAGATATACATTCACAAAACAACTGGAGAAAAAAAATAAATCACACACAGAGATAACACCAGATATACATGGGAAAACCCACCACACCAAGTAAATTCACTTTGTATTACATTAAATTGATTACATACAGAGTTACAAACTTCACTCTCAGATGTTAGCTCACAGCAACATCCCCTTCGTCGACCTCCAATCGTAGACTTTAGTTTGTTACACACACTCGTTGTTACAATGCTTGTAAAGCATATATTATCATCTACCAACCAACAAAAATTAAGTATATTTAATTACATGCTTCACCAAAAAGCTTCATTCATTCTTTGGCTATGCTCATCGCCCTGCAACACACATTGGGTTACCTGCATTAAATTCGATTATAGAGAATTTACTATATTTGCACTCTGTCAACCCCCGAGTCAGAAAATATATTCAATGCAAATATATTGCTAATAGAATATCAAGCTTTCAGCCAATGATTGGTGATTTACAACAGCGATGTAAAATCAAAAAAATCACATTGTGCCACATGTTGACACATCATTCATTCTGTTAGCTCTCAAAAATGCAGGCAAGATGCCTCAAGAGGATGCCAATCTCTTGATATGGTTCAGGGTAACAGACAAGGTTAAGAGAACTCAACCTTCTACTCTTTAGGTGCTACCAAACCTTGGTGGGTGTACCTTTTGAATTGAGCAGACTTATCTTATGAATATCCTTCTAAAATGCTTTTCCACAATGGCAGATGATAGTGAACAAAATGAAATCAAACTTGATAGCAATCTTCTGATCTAAATCCTAAAATGCTTAATTAACTGATATAAAGAAACTGAATGAATTCAAATAATGAAATTGCAGAGACCAGTGCCTTATTGGGTATGCGGAGTCAAATGAAACAGAAGTGGGCAACTTATTTATGGCAAAGAATCAAATTGCAGGCATATGATCTATTCATAACTTGTATGAATGATGCAGCATTATGATTGCTAAGCTCTACTTTAATAATCCAGATGAATCTCCCTGATTATTATGATCAACAAAAAGGATTTAATCTCTACTTGAGAGAACCAGTTTATTAATCACACAAATACAGCAAATGTGTATTAACAAACTGAACACAAACTTGTTATGCCAATTTAAAAACCAGAAAAATCAAATTGGAGACAGCCTCAGCAATACTTTTTAATAAACTCAATAGACAATTGATACCAAAAATAACCTGCCACACCAGCTGATTCCCTTTGAATTCGCCATTTTAAAACATGCACATAGTCTCCAAAATGATAAATTTATTCAATTGTGCCCATTCCTAATCTACCCTATCTATCTATTCTAAAATTTGATCCAATCAATTACAATTGGGGTGCATATATATACACCAGCACTTAGAAATCATATCGTTTCAAATTCATGTCAGCCACCGTAGAATTTGGGAAATTCTCACATGTTAGCCCAACACAAAAATCAGGCTCCAATCGAGCTGGCAAGAAATGGCCATCAAACTGGTACATGTCGACCTCAGTGCTCTGAAATTATATTTTCACCAGTGAGCAGTCGGCGAGACATCCATATCGTCCTGCCGAAGGCAATTCATTCGCTTATCACTCCGCTTGCATCCCTGTATTAATCAAATTCACCATAGCTACCCATTAGTCATATCGAGATCAAATAATGTTCCTTTGTTTGCACTCTGCTTCGCTATAACTCATAGGTATCATGGAGACCTCACACAGAATGTATTACGTTTCACCGAGAGCCCATACTGTTTTCACAGTCGCCAAGACACAGGGAGAGTCATACCGAAAAGCATACATGTTTTGTCCACTATCGCCGTGACCACATGACTTCAGAGAGACCTCATATAGATTGGAACTTGTTTTCACTGTCATCGTAGCTCATCCAGGTCAGTAAGAGGTCACATAGATCATTTTAAGTTTCACCGAGAGCCTACATCCAATTTCATGTCGCCGTGACCAGACCATCGTTACGCCAAACACAAGAAGTATCGCCATAGCCCATTGCTCTCGCGGAGACCAAATACCAAAACACATAAGTCAAATTGAACCACTCCTGACTCCATTCAACTTCACCAAGACCACAAGATTCTCTCACCAAAAGGACACCCAACATGCTCGCCAAGACCCGAGCCTTTTTCCATGACCTCCTACCGCAAACACATGCCTTTGTCGATGTCCTATGTCGCCGAGATAGATATAATTTTTTGCCGAAAGTATATTCAAAAAGAAACTATGTGTAAGGTCAGCAAGACCGAAGGTCACTCGCCAAGACCTTACAACTATAGCCATATCTCCCACCGAGTCGCTCCATCCACTGCTGGTCGGTAAAACAAAATGAAATCACTAGGACATGATGCCGATACCCCGGACCTCTGCCGATATACCCCATCCACAGTTGCCAGTCGTCGTGACAATAAGAATGTCCTGCCGACCACTTGAAATAGAAGAATTTAGCGAAAAAAACATAGTGGGTCGGGGAGACAAATGGGGACCTATGTTGATACATTCCAAAGTGTAAAAAATGCAAATGTGGATGAAATCCATGGGGAAGAAGGGGCAGAAGAGGCAGAATGTGGATAAAGCACCATGAAAATAGTGGAAATGTGGCTTAAGTAAATATCACATAGAGACTCAGGGGATACGAGGATATGAAAAATAATCATCAGATTTTGATAGTTTCAACAGTGGCTCCGTCTAGGGATGAATGATAGTCAGATCATTGCAAGGATCCAAAATCCTTGGGAGAGCAGGCCAGATAGAGAAAGAACCAATGAGCAGTGATGGAATGAATGGTAATGGAAATGAATGCAAAGTGAATGCAAGATGGAGGTGAAAAGGATGCAAAATGAAGGTGAACCACCATCCTAAACTACTGTGCATGGAAAAGAATTTTAAAAAGAACAAGTAAGAGTTGTCCATGCACTGGCAACCCTCAATCCTTAGTGTGTTAACTTCTCTTGTCTTGCGCTGTTACAATTTGAAACTCAAATCATCCTTTCCCCTGTCAAATACCTGGTTTTGTTTTGAGTTCATTAGATTTCTCTTGAAGACATAGATGCAATCTTTCCTATCACTAAAATTTTTTAGAGAGTCACTATGCTCAGCTTGGCCCAAAATCCATACATATTTAATAAAAAAATTTGAATTATCTCTCTCACTGTTATGTATTATGAAACACTCTCCCAGCTGTATTAAAAATTCACTATCAAAGTGCTTCTCTTGAAAAACAAAAAACTCTGTCATATCATTATTGTTTGAAACAAAAATATCTGAAACCATTTGCACTTCTTTGATACTACCATTTAGATACAACACTGGATCATGACTCATGTCTTCAATATCATTCATATGTGAACCAATAAAACCTGGACTTCTATCATCCTTGGTATGCAAACCAATTTCTTTTCCACATGAGTTAGAAATTGTAGAATCACATACCTCATTTTGAATGAACATAGACTTTTGATCAACACCAAAAGTTTCACTATCACTCCAAGAAATGCACTGGGAGTCATAAAAATCTTTACACAAAGATCTTTCACTGTCAAAACAATTGTAAGCTGGACACAAAACCCCAAGATCACCTTCATGAGCACATCCTTGGTATTTAGAAAATTAAAAAATGTGAAATCTGTTCACTGACAAGTGAACAAGTCTCAACATTTTCATCACTACAGTTATACTCTTCACCTTTGTCATCATCATGAAGAAATCCAAGACCATCAGAGA
The DNA here is from genome assembly GCA_007115665.2 of Sequoiadendron giganteum. Classification (NCBI taxonomy): domain Eukaryota; kingdom Viridiplantae; phylum Streptophyta; class Pinopsida; order Cupressales; family Cupressaceae; genus Sequoiadendron; species Sequoiadendron giganteum. Next base: position 619,814,781 of record CM021103.1, on the reverse strand, counting down.
ATGGGAAATCAGAAACATTATCAGCGCATTCATTTATTCCATCATTTTTCCTATCTGAAATTATCTCCTCTCTTTCATAAAGCGGGTTTGAAAATTCTTGAAGTTCATTCATGGGGATACCTCCGCAAAATATCATCTGATCTTCATTTAACTCTTTATCATACAATGGGTTTGAAAAAGTTTGGAAATCACTTTCAAATGTACAAACCTCACCATCATCAACTGTATCATCATAATAGGTAGAATAATCCCTTGATTGCAGATCAAAATCCTCTTGTTCATCAGAATCAGAATATTCACTGGATTCTTCACAACATGCATTGCTTTCCCTGTCACAATCTGTGATGCAAGAGAAATCTCTTGTACCTTCATTTTCCTCATGCAAGCTACCACATGAATCATCTTGATTTGCACATGTCTTATCTTCTATTGGATGCACCATCTAATCAACTTCTCTATACTCATCAGAAATACAACAATTGGATTCAACACTAATAGTGTTCTCATACCTCATTCCCTGGGACAGTGCCCGAATGAAGTTAAAAGAGAAGCCTTCTGCCTCAATTCTTTTCTTCTGCTCCAATGCCTCTCCTTCGTTCTCTTCCTTCTGATCAGCAACAATTAGTCTGTCTATCTCTTCTTCAGTAAGTGTCTTCATGCTGTATTGAGTAGGTACCTCAATAGAATGTGGCTCTATATAATCTTCTTCAGAATTAGAAAGGACCTATTGTTCAGGCATATGAACATTGTATTTCTGATTTGAAACATCATGCTGATAACTTTCATCCTCTGAAGATGAATAGCTCTCCATAACATGGTGAAATTTATTTGAAGTAAAATATATTGTGTGATCTTCTTTATTGTTTCCCATCAACATTCCCTCCTCTTGCATTTTCTAGACTACAACATAGTAATCTGGGGAATGTGGCATATTACAAACTCCACAAAAATAATTGTTACTTACCATATAGGTTCCCCTCTTTGTCAATGGATCAGGAGCTTCTTTGTTTCTAGGCCTAGCTGTTATAGGTTTCTCATCCTTCCAGTCTGTATTATAAGACATGTCATGCAACCTCAGTCTTTTGTTTCTGTAAGTATTCTCCTGTCAGTACTAATAACTACTACTTTTTTGATGAACCTTAGGATTGTCTCTTTTATCCATTATCCCTGCAGCCCTCCTATTGTTTTCAATTGTCTGTGCCATCTTCTAAGCTTCAGCTAAGTCTCTTGGGAATTTATTTCTCAATTCATACCCTGCCTTAGGATCAAAAGCATTCAAATAAATACTTAGTACTACAGAATCTAGCAACTTTGATCCAGGAGGTATTTTATTTCACAACTTATTGAATCTATGATTAAAATCATAGACTGTATCACTTTGATCTTTCTGAATGTGTATTAATTCATGAAGAGCGACATCTGGTGCACTTAGATTCCCAAATTGCTTGAGGAATTGATCATGAAATCCTTGGAGAGAATCAATAGAGACCGTTGGCAAGCTATTGAACCAATCCCTAGTGTCTTCAATAAGTGATATCATGAATAGCCTCATGTGTAAATCTTCATATGGCACACCCAAATCCTAGATGAAAGCATTGAAACTTCTTAGATGCTCTTCAGCAATGATTGCATCACTCCCTGTAAACTTTGGAACAAGACCTCTCCAACTGCCATCCATTGGAAAAAGGGATAATTGAATCCCTGACAAATCAAACTGTCTGATCATTGTTGTGTATTGATGAGGGGGGGCGTTAGGTGGGTACTGATGCTAATACATCAGACCACAGTATTGTGTATGATGATATGGCATATACTGCTGACCATGAGGAACTCCAGCATTACCTCCCTTGAACTGAGATCCTCCTCCATTCATCTTTGAACAACTACAAAAATTCTTTCAGAGTCGCCACCTACTTTTCCAAAAGTAGGAAAATCATTATTTCTGATCTTTTCCCCAGCGGAATCACTCTTTCTAAGACTTCTAAAATTACAACTTTTCTGCACTGACTCTATTTGATGGTCTTCAACCGAATTTTTTGATGTATTCCCTAGCTAAGTCACCAATTTGTTAGCTCTCAAAAACATAGGCAAGATGCCTCAAGAGGATGCCAATCTCTTGATACGCTTCAGGGTAACAGACAAGGTTAAGAGAACTCAACCTTCTACTCTTTAGGTGTTGCCAAACCTTGGCGAGTGTACCTTTGGAATTGAGCAGACTTATCTTATGAATATCCTTCTGAAATGCTTTGTCCACAATGGCAGATGACAGTGAACAAAAGGAAATCAAACTTGATAGCAATCTTCTGATCTAAATCCTAAAATGCTTAATTAACTGATATAAAGAAACTGAATGAATTCAAATAATGAAATTGCAGAGACCAGTGCCTTATTGGGTATGCGGAGTCAAATGAAACAGAAGTGGGCAACTTATTTCTGGCAGAGAATCAAATTGTGGGCATATGATTTGTTCATAACTTGTATGAACGATGCAGGATTATGACTGCTAAGCTCTACTTTAATAATCCAGATGAATCTCCATGATTACTGTGATCAACAAAAAGGATTTAATCTCTACTTGAGAGAACTAGTTTATTAATCACACAAATACAGTAAATGTGTATTGACAAACTGAACACAAACTTTTTATGCCAATTTAAAAAACCAGAAAAATCAAATTAGAGACAGCTTCAGCAATACTTTTTAATAAACTCAATAGACAATTGATACCAAAAATAACCTGCCACACCAGCTGATTCCCATTGAATTCACCATTTTAAAACATGCACATAGTCTCCAAAATGATAACTCTATTCAATTGTGCCCATTCCTAATCTACCCTATCTATCTATTCTAAAATCTGATCCAATCAATTACAATCGAGGTGCATATATATACACTAGCATTTAGAAATCATATCATTTCAAATTCATGTCGGCCACCATAGAATTTGGGAAATTCTCACATGTCGGCCCAGCACAAAAATCAGGCCGCAATCGAGCTGGCAAGCAATGGCCATCAAACTGGTACATGTCGGCCTCAGTGCTCTAAAATTCTATTTTCACTAGTGAGCAGTCGGCGAGACATCCATATCGTCCTGCCGAAGGCAATTCATTTGCTTATCACTCTACTTGCATCCCTGTTTTAATCACATTCGCCATAGCTACTCATTAGTCATATCGAGATCAAATAATGTTCCTTTTTTTGCACTCTGCTTCGCTATAACTCATAGGTATCGTGGAGACCTCACACAGAATGTATTAAGTTTCACCGAGAGCCCGGACTATTTTCACAATCGCCAAGACACAGGGAGAGTCATATCGAAAAGCATACATGTTTTGTCCACTATCGCCGTGACCACATGACTTCGTAGAGACCTCATATAGATTGGAACTTATTTTCACTGTCGTTGTAGCTCATCCAGGTCGATAAGAGGTCACATAGATCATTTTAAGTTTCACCGAGAGCCTACATCCAATTTCATGTCGCCGTGACCAGACCATCGTTACACTGAACACAAGAAGTATTGACATAGCCCATTCCTCTCGAGGAGACCAAATACCAAAACACATAAGTCACAATGAACCACTGCTGACTCCATTCAACTTCGCCAAGACCACAAGATTCTCTCACCGAAAGGACACCCAACGTGCTCACCAAGACCCAAGCCTTTTTCCATGACCTCCTACTCCAAACACATGCCTTGCCGATGTCCTATGTCACCGAGGCAGATATAAAGTTCTACCGAAATTATATTCAAAGAGAAACTATGTGTAAGGTCGGTGAGATCGAAGGTCACTCACCAAGACCTTACAACGATAGCCATATCTCCCATCGAGCCGCTCCATCCACTGTCGGTCGATAAAACAAAATGAAATTTCCAGGACATGATGCCGATACCCCGGACCTCTGCCAATATTCCCCATCCATAGTTTCTAGTCATCATGACAATAAGAATGTCCCGTCGACCACCTGAAATAGAAGAATTTAGCAGAAAAAACATAGTGGGTCTGGAAGACAAATGGGGACCTATGCTGATACATTCCAAAGTGTAAAAAATGCAAACGTGGATGAAATCCATGGGGTAAAAGGGGAAAAATGTGGATAAAGCACCATGAAAATAGTGGAAATGTGGCTTAGGTAAATATCTCATAGAGACTCGGGGGATACAAGGATATGAAAAATAATCATCATATTTTGATAGTTTCAACACGTTCATCGCTTTGACAATCACACCAAACCTGTCAGTTGTGCCTTGTTCTCCTTCCACCACGCCACCTCTAGCCATCCAGTAGACCCCTGAGGTAAGGAAATATACCACATGACCATGTGATGGTTGCGAAGCCCCCACGGTATGGCGGTATACACCACATAACCACACTCGAGCTTGAATGCACCCATAGTATAGCGGTACCCCGCGCTACCACTGAGCAATCAAGGGACCCCCACGGTATGGCAGTAACATTGTGCTACTTTCGGGTAGTCAAGAGACTCTCATGGTAAGGTAGTAAACCGCACTACTACACCTCTTCCACAGACACCTATTGGTATGGAGGTAAAGCCATGAACACAAGGGGAAATTCGCCAAGTCCTTAATAGAGGTTCAAGCCAACAAGTTGAGGCACATTTTTTCAACAAGCTCCCACTTGATGAAGACTTACTGGCTTCCTCCAAACTTGAACTTAATGAAGATCATAGGCCCCAAGACAAATTGAACTGGCACACCACCTGACTTTTCTATGCTCACGAGCTTTGTTAATGCATCAACGACATTCTTCAAAGTATCCACGTTTTTCAAATTAAACTTTCCATCATCCACCATATCACAAATGAGATGATACTGTATATCAATTTGTGCTTCATCCTGGCATGGAACATGGGATTTTTCACTAAATAAATAGCACTCTGACTATCACAACAAATTGTAATCTGCCCTGCATTAAACCTAACATTTGAAAATAAATACCTAATTAGCCCAATGAATTTTTTGTAGGCGTGTGTTACTACCATATACTTTGCCTCAGTAGTAGATAAGGCTACTACAGCCTATTGCTTGCTCATCCAACTCACTGCTCCACCAAATAACATGAAGATGTATCCACTAGTGGATCTTCTATTGTCAATGTCCCCTACCCAATCAGAATCCACATACCCACGAATGCTAAGAGATCTTTGTGATCTCACCGAGTTACCATGATAACACAGAGAAAACTCTTAGGTACCCTTCAAATATCTAAAAACCCTCTTCACAGCATCCCAATGTGTCATTCCTCAGTTATCCATAAACCGAATAAGAACTCCCACTTCTTGGGAAATGTCTGGCCTAGTAGAAACCATTGAATACATTAAACTTCCAAAAACACTTGCATATGGTACCTTGGTCATTTCCTCCATCTTAATAGAAGACTTTGGACAGTCTTCAACGGATAGCTTTATTCCTTGCAACATGGGAACAACTAGTTGCTTGCAATCAGTCATACTAAATCTCTCTAAGATAGTATTAATATACTTACTCTGGCTAAGCCAAAGATTTTTTCTTTTTCTATCACTAGTTATTTCCATCCCCAAAATATACCTTGTTGCACCAAGATCTTTCATTTCAAACTTTGCAAACAACTGAGGCTTAAGATCAGAAATCATAGTCTTACTAATTCCTATGAGTAGCATATCATCCATGAACAGGGTAATAATAAGAACACGATCACTTTCAATTTTATAATACACACAATGATTAGATTTTGATCTCACAAATATCAACGATAACACAATGGTGTCAAAATTTTGGTACCAGATTCTAGGAAATTTTTTCAAACCATACAAATATTTCTTTAATTTGCAAACTAGGCTTTCTTTACCTTTTTCAAAGAAATGCTCAGCTTGGGACATATAAATTTCGGAAATCTAATAGATGTCAGCTTAGCTACAGGAGAAAATATTTCTCTATAATCAATTCCCTCCACCTAGGAATACCCTTTCGCGACCAAAAGAGCTTTATGCTTTTCAACAATTCCATCCAGATCAATCTTTTTCTTAAATACCCATTTATAGCCAACAAGCTTTCGCCCTTCAGGCAAAGGTACCAAATCCCAAGTTTCATTCTTCTTCAATGATGCCATTTCTTCATTCATGGCTTCCAAACATGAATTGGAATTAGACATATTAATCGCATCTTTCACAATATTAGGCTCATCAATGCTAGTAATCAAAGCATAGGCACAGTTTGAGTCCAGCATGGAAAATCCATACCTACCAAGTTGATTCTTTTCATGTGTAGACCTCCTCACAGGTTGAGGCTGAGGTTGCGATTCTTCTTCTTAAAAACTCTCAGAGCTACTTGAACTCCCCTCAATTCCAGGTACACTATGTAGTTCCTCTTTTTTGGAGTTCAAGGTCAACTACATCATTCTTTTCCCTTTTATATGTCTCTAACTATGGATCAGCTACTGAAGGCTTCAACTCATGAAAGATTACACTTCTACTATACAAAACCTTCTCAATATCAGGATTCCAAAGCTCATAACCTTTCACACCAACACCATAGCCAATGAGGATACATTTAACAACCTTGTTCTCCATATTTGATATTTTCTCATTTGGCACATATGCATATGCCTCACAGCCAAAGACCTGAATATGTCTCAGAGAGGGCTTCTTACCAAGCCATGCTTCCAAAGGTATTTTTTCAACAAGATCTAAAAAAAAGGTGAACGATTTACCAAGTAACATGTTGTAGCCACAGCCTCAGCCAAGAACTTCTTCTATAGACCAACACCACTCAACATACTTCTCGCTATTTCCATTAGCATCATATTTAACCTTTTAGCAACTCCATTCTATTGTTGAGTATAAGACATAGTTTTATGTATTTTAATCCCATGGTATTTGTAGTACCTTTCAAAATCTACAGAATAAAACTCACCACCACTATCCATCCTCAAGAATTTGATTTTCCTTCTAGTCTGATTCTCTACCAAGTTTGTAAACTCTTTAAACCAACCGAACACTTCTAATTTACTCTTAATAAAGTATACAAATGCCCTTCTCGAATAATTGTCAATAAAAGAAACATAATATCTAGACTTTGATAATGAAGGAACATTCACTAGATCAAATATATCAAAATGAACATAATCCAATTTCCAGAAGATTTATGAGGACTCAAATAAAATGAAACACGACGTTGTTTTCCATAAATGCAATTTTCACAAAAATCAAACTCAAGGTTGCAATCTACAAGCCCTTCAACAAGATTTTTATTTTTCAATGTTTTTAAACCTTTCTCAGCTATGTGACCAATTCTATGATGCCATAGCATGGTCTTCTCTATTGGGAGTTTCACCTCCAAGGAATTTGTACCCAAAAGAACTTCATTCTCCTTCTCTACACGGGCAGCTTTGCTTGACTTTATAGAGACATTGTTACATTGAACAAGATGTGCATCCAGCTTGTATAGAGTACCTGTGTGTACCCCCTTAGCGATCACCATTGCGCCTCTAGTCATCTTACATCCTCCACTCAAGAAAGAAACTTGCATGCCAACATCATTCAGCTTATTGACCGAAATCAGGTTATGAGCCAAAGCTAGTATGTGTAGTACATCACTAATCCCTTTGATTCTTCAATTAGAGAATTAGATTTTGACTCTTCCATGGCCAACAATCTCCAAAGTTGAATCACTTTCTAGGTACACCTTTTCACCATCATACTTCTCGTACTTAGTGAACCACTCTCTGTGAGATATCATGTGAAAAGATGCACCTGATTCAATCAAACAGACATCATTTGATGCCTGAGTTGCCAAGCTTGCAATGAACCATCTGCATCACTCTGAGAAGAGTCATTGTCTAAATATTTGTTCTTCTTCTTCTTTTTCTCCTCCTTACAATCCTTTTAGATATGACCAGACTACCCACAGTTTTAGCATTTCACCTTGGAATTTTTACCTGGAGACTTTGATCTCCCTTTAGATTTAGATTTAGACTTCTTGTCCTTCTTCTTTTCTCTCTCCTTCGATCTACCCCAAACAACAACAGTCTCTTTGGCCATCTCAGAAGACTTCCTCCGCATTTCTTCTGACATCAGCGAAGAAACCACATCTTCCATCTTGAAAGTAGTTGTTTTACTTCGAATAGCCATTACCAGATGGTCCCAAGTGTCAGGTAAGGAACATAACAGAAGCATGCAGTGATCCTCCTCCTCTATCTTCACACCCATAGACACCAACTATGGAACAATCATATTGAATGAATTCAAATGGTCTGCAACGGGTGCACCTTCTTCCATCTTCAAGGATTATAAATTTTTCCTCAGGAATAACTTATTCACCAGAGACTTTCCCTAATAAATGTCACCAAGTTTCTTCCATAATGAAGCTACAGTCTTCTCCTCATGGATGTTTAGGATTAAAGAATTTGTTAGACAAAGTCTTATCAACCCTCTAGATTTTCTATCTACGAGATCCCAATCTTATTGTTTCATACTTTGTGGCATAGTTCCAAACACAACAATCTAGAGGTATCTATGCACCAACAATTCTTCCATTTTGAGTTTCCACAAATCAAAATGACCACTATTGAATTTTTTAATTTCTACTCTACCTAATGTACTTTCCATCTCAAACAGTAAACTGAGGAAACGATTCTTCCTTTGTAAGACTCCCACTGAAAATAGGATTAGCACAAAAAACCAGACCTACTCACAAGGATAACACAACTGGCCAAGCTCGAATACCACTTGCAAGGAAAGCAACAGTGCAAAAAATTATTTCCTAATGAAAAATCCTCAAAGGAGAAGTGCAAAATAAGTATAAAAAATTTCATACATTTGAGATGCACATTCACAGAACAACTAGAGAGAAAAAAAAATCACACACACAGAGATAACACCAAATATACGTAGGAAAACCCTTACAGAAGAAAAACCCACCACACCAAGTAAAGTCACTTTTTATTACAGTAAATCGACTACATACAGAGTTACAAGCTTCACTCTCAAATGTTAGCTCATAGCAACATCCCCTTGGTTGATCCAACCACAGACTTCAATTCGTTACACACACTCACTATTACAATGCTCGTAAAGCATACATTGAATTCTCATCTACCAACCAACAACCATTAAGGTATATTTAATTACATGCTTCACCAACAATCTCTTCATTCTTTGGCTGTGCTCACCGCCCTGCAACACACATCGGGCCACCCAACATTAAATTCAGTTACAAAGAATTTACTATATTTGCACTCTATCAACCCCTGAGTCAAAAAATGCATTCAATGCAAATATATCGCTAACAAAATATCAATCTTTCGACCAATTATTGTTGATTTACAAAAGTGAAATAAAATCAACAAATAAAATTGTGTCATGTGTTGACACAACATTCATTCATTGCTTTGACTATCGTACCAAACCTATCAGTTGTGCCTTGTTCTCCTCTCACCACACTACCGCTAGCCATCCAGTAGACCCCCGAGGTAAGGCGGTATACCACACTACTGCACGACGAGTGTGAAGCCCTCATGGTATGGCGGTATACATCGTACAACTGTGCCAGAGCTTGAAGGCATCCGCGATATAGGTGTACCACATGCTACCGTCAGGCAATCAAGGGAACCCCATGGTATGGCAGTAACACCGCTCTATTGCCCGGAAATCAAGATACCCCCACAGTATGGTGGTAACACAGTGCTACCATTGAGCAGTCAAGAGACTCTTGCGGTAAGGCGGTAAACCATGCTATTGCACCTCTAACATAGACACCTAGCGATATGGAGGTAAAGCCATGAACACAAGGGGAAATTTCCCAAATCCTTAACAGAGGTTCAAGCCAACAAGTTGAGGCACATTTTTCCAACATCGTCAATGACAACAAAAAATGATATTAACACTCACTGATACATTTTGACTCAATTTCCAACGAAAGGTCATCGAAATTTCAAAGAACTTTTCTTGGAGAAATTTCTTCGAAATTTTGATAAAATTTGAAACCGTCAAAATTTTGACCGAGCCGACGATGCTGGGTCAAAATTTTAACATTTCAAATTTCGTTGAAATTCTAATGAAATTCCTTCGACGAAAGGGCATCAAAATTTCTACGAGCGTTCATCGTAAATTGAGTCAAAATGTATCAATGAGTGTCTCTTGCCAACAATCTCCCCGTTTGGCATTTATGGCAACACTTAGTGAAAAATGACTAAGTGTTGGATCAGTACCAAGATGAATTGCACTGCCATCTTTAAAATTCCAAAAATACAACTCTCCCCCTGAGATGTTTATACATTTTTCACTCTACTACTCTCCCCCTTTGACATCAATGTAAAAGGAAAGAATATGCATACAAAAAGAAGATCAAACAAAACTCTTATAAGCAGACTGCATATATATAAAGATGCTTCTTTAACTTACACAAACTGGAAAATATCTACAAAATATTTCTTCAATTGGATCAAATTTGTGTCCCAAACCCTTTTTAGACTCTCCAAGATTGTAATGTGACCATAGACTAAGTAGGATTGTGTCTCTACAAACTCTAAGTTCCTTGGATCACTAACTGCCAGAGCATCTTCACCTTCCTTTAGTGCTCTTGACATTATCTCAATTTTAAGACCAATTAGGCCTCTAAGTTCACATGCTTTTTCCACAATTTTTTCATTGTCATGGTTTAAGCTCCTTATCTTATCAAGTAGAGATATCACCTGACTTTCTTGTTTTGCAACACCACAAGCTAAGGGATCAAAGGCTTCAGAGATAGCAGTTAACTGTTTTTCAAGATCCTTAAACCTTTTTCTCATTGGCCTCAGTAAATTTTGACAAAGAAAAACATGGCTTAGAAATATTTCTAGCTTTAGACAGAGCATTTTGAACATTCTTCACACATGTGGCTAGCAGACTTTTATCCTTAGCAATCATTTATTTCAACCCATTGAACCTTTTGGTAAAAAATTCCTTCTGAACTTTAACCATGGATGACTTCTCGAATGACTTGAAATGAGTACTTACAAAGTTGATGAGCTTCTTCAATTCACCAGAGGAGGAACCAGGTGGATCTTTGAATGAGTAGGTATTATTTTCTCCAAAACTCCATATGCAAGGTTTAAAAGCTCACTGTCCTCAATGTGAGACCTCGGCAATTCTTCTCTAGCTTTCACCTAGGCAAATGATGCTACCTTCATTTTCTGAATTGGAGACAAAGTGGATAGGTCAATAGGACCTTCAATTAGTTCAAGATCAAATTATCCCTATTGTTCTACCAGAAATTTCTTCACTACCTTTGCAGTGTCTCTTGCTTCCACTGGAAATTCCTTTACTTCAACTTTCTTTTCCTCAACCATTGTTTCTTCAGCTGTAGATTCTTTCTTAACTTCTAGAATTTCAATTTTCTCATCCTTCTCAATCGTTATAATTTCAGGAGTCTCAATCTCCATAGGTATTTTTGTATTGTCCATATCAAGAGGAATCTGAGTATCTTTAGTTGTATCAAGTTTTTCTTCTTCTTCTTCTTCTAGACCAGATGGGACATCTTTATCATGAGTTTCTTCATTGACAAAGTCAATTTTGTCATTTAACAAAATCTTTATCAATATTTTCTCAGTTTATTTTGTAACCTCATCATTTAGACCAAACATGAGCTTATTCACCCTTGACTTGCTCTTGAATTACATTTTAGCTTTATTTAGGAGTGCCTGCATATCTTCCATAGACATTACGGGACACAATTCTGCAAGGATTATTTCTCTCATTTTCTCTTCTTTTATTATAGCATTGAATCTCCTCATTTCCAAAATCTCATACAAAATTTTAGGTAGACTAGGCATTACTTCAATAAGAACCTTATTGAAAATATTCAAATACTTTATCGTTTCCTCTTCAAGAGTTCTTTGACCTGATTTATCAAAGGTTTCATACCATTTACAAAGTGGTTTAAGATTTCCATCCTTGACCAAAGCTTTTTCAACTTCTTCTACTTACATACCTAGTTTGTAAACTTTTTCTTTCTTCTTGGCTTTGACTCCTTCATTGGAGGATTTCTCTTTGTAAATTGTGGCTTCCTTAGCACTTTGATGCTTTATTTCTCTAACTCCTTCATATGATTTTCTCTCTTCATCTTCAGAGATTGGTACATAGACTCTTTTTCTTTTATCCTTCTTTATTTTTCCTTCCTTGTTAGATGTCTTCACAGGAATTGGCTCTGTTGCAAGAGTGTATAGGGATGCATAACTCCTTGTTGACCTATTTTTGGTAGAGTGTGCTACCAGACTGGCAGATTCAGTTTTTGTTGCCTCTTTTTCTGCTTCAGCTTCTTCTCTTTTCCTTCTAGCTTCTCTTACTTTCTCTACGTATATTCCCATACTTTCTGCAAATATCTCTACTTCCTTTCTAACACTTCTAACTAAAATAGGTTTCCTAAGTTCAGTGTGCATATGTATATTCTTTTCTTTATAAGTACCAAACCTCTCTTCCACCAGATCCAGAGGCTTATTTAGTAAATGTTGTGCATATATTTCCAAAATTTTCTCTTCAACTTCATAGCCCATTGGCATGATCTAGGTTGTTCTGGGATCAACGACTTCCATCATACATTGATCAATATCTACCATAAAAATAATTGTATCCTTATAATTCTCCACAATAGAAGTAGGAATTCTTTATCTAGCTTGCATCATACTCTGAAAACTTTTGAAATATCCCTAGATAGTGGCATTCTTTGTCTTAATGTCTGCAAATCTATGAAAGAGATCTCTAATCTAAGCAGCTATCGGTTTATCTTTTTGCCAATGAACCTTTCTGAATCCCCGAACCTCATTCATGAAGTCGAAGAATGACATAATAGCAAGTTACCATACTTGAAGGAATTTTTCTTATCCTTCTTGATTTTCCCAAGATTTCCATCAGCTGACTTCTTAGCAACTCACATAGATCATAATTTGCATTTTCCTTTACCATCTGATAGGTTGCATAAATGGTTGTACCAGACATAGAATCATCTCGACTGGAATGATAAAAAATTTACCCAATAACCATAGATGAAAATTTGACATCTACATCAACAATTTCATCAATTGTCATTTCTCTTCTATCATACTTGGAGCTAGTTGCATTAGTGACCATTTTATTCTTCACTTATGTTAGAATTGGTAATCCACTAGAGGAACTTAAACCTGTAACAACACTTATAGCCTCTTTTTTTTATCTTGAAGGTTATATTCAACCACATGCATTTTGCATGAACTCGACTCAATATGTACCAGACCCATTCATTCTCTTCAAAGATGAGAAATTTTATAATCTATGTAAATGTCTTCTCTTTTAGGGTTATAAATTTTGACTTGACACAAAAGTCTTCTCCTATTATATGATTGTTATACAAATTTAGTAGTTGTGAGATTCCTAACTCTTCAATGTTCGCGTGAATATATGCCCTAATATCTTCACTGTGTAAAACTTCATGTGGCACAGATGAAAGCTCCTAATTTGTCTATCTCAAAAGATTTATAGGGATGCCACTTGAATTTGGGATGAGGTATGTCCTTGACTTCAACTACCAAAGGAGTAGCCATTTTCACCAATTCACAAATTCGTAGGGTTTTTCTGATAAATACCTTTTCATCGGATCAAAGTTTGATTGTCGAATAACTTTTACACTTGAATTTCGCCTTAATTCACCAAGGTTCACTTCAGATCTCTCCATCTCTTTTTTCTTCAAAATGAATAGTGACAAATGAAAGATAGAAATGACTTTTTATCACTCGCATACCTAACCCTTTTTGTTGTAATAAATGCTTTTTACCCTAATTCATTCAATTACCTTGTTTCTATGTGCTATGATAGATAATTCTTTTGCAGGCCTCCAATACTGCATAATATTTCTCTAGTGAGTTCAATAGCAACTGTAGAGAATTTGTGCACTTTTTGTACATATCCACATCTAGTGTCAATTACCGGTTAGGGGGTTAAGATATTTTCTTGATAGCTCCCCCTAGGCCAAAGTCCTAAAACTAATTCCCATAGAAATTATCAGAATCAAATTCTAGTGTTGGCACATTTCCTTCACCAGAGGGAATTTTCTTCACTCATTTCTTCTATATTTTCTTCCCAATCACATATGTAGTGAATTTTCCTTTTCCCTTTTCATCCTTTTGCATGTTTCACCTTTGATTTACCGAACCTTTTTTGTTCCAACAGAATGTAGCAATGTGATGAAATTTTTTGTAGTTATAACACACAATATTTCTCTATCCAAACTAGTTGTTCCACTAATTTTCTCTTGATATGCACTCATTAGCAATATGGGCAAGCCTATTGCATCTATAGCATCTAACATCTCTATGAAATTTTTTCATCATATTTTTGCATTCATTTGACTTATGACCAAACTTATTGCAATTAAAGCACTGACCTGAGAATGATGGACCACTTGGTTTTTTCTTGCTTCTACATTGAGTAGCCATGTGTCCAAATTTATTGCAACTGAATAGTATCCATTGAATCTTTGAGCATTAGGTTTCCTTACCAAATACCTTCCATATTTTTTCATTTGATTTCCTTGCCTGAATCTCCTTTGTCCTAAATTTCTTTATCCAGATTTTGCACTCTCTCCTTCCTCATATCCAAGACCTCTCTTGTCACCATCAATCCTTTGAATTTTGATCAGTTCATCAAGATTGGCTAAGATAAATTTGAACTTCTCCTTGTACTCATTAGCAGTAGCAAGTTCATCTCTAAGATCATCAATCCATTTTTCCAATACTTCCTCATTGTTTTTCAATTATTCCAATTTATTGTGCAATCGGTTGCATTCTTCAAATTTTTCTTTCAAGGACTTTACAAGCTTCTCTTCATTTTTCTTTCTATCTTCAACCTCCTTGGTCATTCTCATCATAATAGATTTCATCTCATGTTTTAAAACTGTGTTATCTTTGGTAAGATTTTCAAATTCTTCTATCTTTTCCTTCAGGGCTTGACTGATTTGTCCGTCTTCAATGCTCTTACTATCATTCTTCTTAATCTAGTCATAGATTTCCTTTCTCTTCTCTCTGGACTTATTGATTTTGTCTTTCAATGATTAAATGAATTTTTCAGCATTCTCAAGAATTTCCTGCAATTCCCGATTCTCAGATTTTGACTGGTCAAGATAATCGAAGGCCGCCAAAAGTTGTTGTTGAAGATTGCTTGAATCAATTGGAACACTTTCCAATTTATCTCCCTAAGTTGTTAGACTTCTTCTGATGAACTAGATCTGATACCAATTGTTGGAAACAAGCTATACTGAGAAGGGGGGTGAATCAGTTTTGTGCAAAAAATAACTTTATTAATCTTTATCTTCAAAGAACTAGTAACATTAAACCAAAATGCATGAACATGAAGCAAACAATCACAACACCATAACACAAGGATTTTTAGGTGGAAACCCAGTTAGGGGAAAAACCACGGTGGATGGTCAATCCACAATATGATCTGAGTATACTCAAAATGAAATTTAAAATATGGGGAATGCACTTGCATTTAGGAACACTGCCTAGAGCACACTGCTCAAAATAGGAAGGCTCATTGCCTTTAAAAAAATTTAGGTTAAGACCATATGAAGGATTGAACTGAAGTAATAGCATCTACATATGCTTGATTACAGTTCCTATTAGGCTCAACAATCAATCTTCTATCCTTCTCACTGATTTGACACTTCTGCTCTACTTTACTCAAATTTGAATCAAAAAATCCTTAATACACAAGTGAAACTATGCATAATCGCTCTTTTGCACTTCTAATATTCATAATTTGCATCAAAACGCCTTCTTCCTTTATCAAAATTTTATGATCAATCACTTA
>CM021103.1:619765981-619797731 GCA_007115665.2 Sequoiadendron giganteum | reverse complement strand
TTACATGTGTGTATTGTGATCCCTAGTGATATTTTTTTGATGTTCCCTCTCTCTTTTTGCATTCCTCTATTTGTACCTTCATTCTTCTATATGTTGTAAGATCTTCTCCTTTTCATTTTTGTCTTGTGTTTTTCTTTTGGGGATAATGCAAGGCATTGAGACACCCTATGTCTCTTCCATGTTGACCCAAAAGCTTTTTCTTTATCTTTTCTTTATTATTTTCATTTTTGTCTTGTGTTTTCCTTTTGGGAATGACACAAGGCATTGAGACACCCTATGTCTCTTCCATATTGACCCAAAAAAAATCATTTTCTTTTTGCTCTCTTTATGTCATTCTTCCAATTCTATGTGTATTTGGGGAATGATGACAGTTTTGAGATCTCTAATATCATTGCAAAAAAGACATATATTGAACCTGAATCCATAGATCCCTTATGTGTTTCTGGGGGAAACCCTCTTCTCTGTTTTCTTTTCCATGTTTGTCTACTTTAAAGTGGGGGCATGCATTGGCATTATTTTGGCATGATTTCACTTGCATTTTTATTTTTTATGTTCCTTGATGTGATTTCCTTACTTTATGAGATGTGTTTTCCTCCTTGTGATGACATTAGGAATAATTTCCTTCAAGAGAATGATCTATCTTAGCATATTACATTCCTCTTAGTGTTGATGTGACACACTACATTCCCTAAATTGAGAATATTTTATCCTTTGATTGGTCCTCTTTCAAAGACATTAGGAACAATGTCCCCTAAGATTAATACCTTGCATGAACTAAGCCAAATCCCTTTGAACATCCCTCTTTATTTTTGTGTTGCATCTTTTTCCTTATTAAAGTCATGGAGGTATGGCTTTGATATGGTTTCTTGGGGCTCACCTAGTGAACAACTAGCTTCACTAGCCCGTGTGAGTGTGCATTTTCTTTTTGTGCCTTATTAAATTCATGGAGGTATGGCTTTGATATGGTTTCTTGGTTCTCACCTAGTGAAGAACTAGCTTCACTAGCCCTTGTAAGTGTGCATTTTCTCTTTGTCCTTATCATAGTCATGGGGGTATGACATTGATATGGGCCTCTTGGGGCTCACCTAGTGGACACCTAGCTTCACTAGCCCTTGTGAGCATGCACTTTTGTTTGCATAGTGGATAGTGTGTTCCACTTGTAAACCTTTTTAGAAAAATAGCCTAGACCCGGTCCACCATGTTGGATGGCCAATCAAAGCTTGATTCGTTTCATTTTTCATTTTTCTTTTCTTCTTATTTGATGGTGTATGTTTGTGATCTGATTATGGATTCATATATCATCCCTATGCATGTTCCTTTGTGCCTATGTTGGTCTGCCATATGATCTTGATCCTAGGGGCTTGGCCACCCTCTTGGTTATTGTCATCCTATCTTACTAGCATTCATGCATTTGAACCCCTCTTGATTGTGTGGTTGGCTACTTTAGTGTGAGATTAAAGAAATTTCATTCTCTCACTAAAGTGGGGGCTAAATATAGTGTAGGTAAATGCATACCCTTGCATTTTCACACTTGTTTGGGCTCAAGCCTTGCTTTATTTATCCTTTTTTATCTCTTAAATGGCCCTATTTTGCATCCACAAGCCTAATAAACTACATATTTTTCCGATTAATCTTGAAAATCATCAAAGGGAAAATGAGCATTTAATTTTTCTATTTGTGTGTCCTTGATTTTTAGGTTGGGACTAAACCGCCACCTAAGGCATATTAGTCACCCAAGGATCTTGGGACCCTGATTTTGAACACACATGAAAAGGTCCCTTTTTGGAGTCTGTGCCTCAATAATTCAACCTCAAGACTAAGACACCACCTAGGGCATCTTAGTCCTCGGCTTCTTTTTAGAATTTAATTTTAAATTATGATGGGATTTAGCCTCCTTTAATTAATATTTTCCTATGTCAGCTTGGTGTGACGTAATTTTGGGATATTAAGCATAGAAAAGTATAAATACAAGGTTCCTTCTCTCATTTTATTCTAACAAGATATATAAGCATCCAAGCATCCAAGTATTCATTCAAGAGTATTCAAGAGTAGTTCTTTAAGAATTTTGGAGCCATCATCTATATTCAAGAATCATATCAAAGGCTATTCTTGTATCATGTGTGTTTTTGTGCTAACTTGTGTGATGTGGGGTTTTGATTCAAGCAAGATCTATCAAATCATTGCATTAATTCAAGATCTACATTCCAATCAGCCATTTCACACAAGGTTGCAAACTTTACAACAAGGGTTTGGTGAGTTTTAATATTGCATGTTGTTCATTCATCATTTCGCTTCATTATTCCATTTCATTTCAAGGTTTAATTACCAACAAGGGGTTTGACCAAGGCAAACCCCCAATCACTAAAATTTAAAAAAAAATCCCTCTCTTGTATGCTTGTGATTAAAAATTTAGGTCAAAGACTTGCAGATCATTTGGAGTGCAAGATTTCAAAGTTACAAAGTTGCATTATAAAATTTTCATCTTCATGAAAACTCACCTATGGATCAAATCTAGAAGTTTCTGAACCAAAGACCTAGGAGAAAGAAAGTGTAGACCTTAGAGCTCAAGATCACATTTGGAGTTTTGAGAAATTCAAAACGGGACTAATACTCCACCTTAGTCATTGTAGTTCTTCCAAGGGTATTTTTTAGAGATTCTTTGAGATTTTGTTTCGAGATTCAAAGATTTTGCATTTGCCCTGAAAAACAGTAGCGAGACTAAGACAACAGTAAAGGCGTCTTTGTCCTCCATGACATATTTTGATAACATTTTTACATTTCCAAAATCCTCACAACATCTCCAAACCTCCCAGGTACACACATCCTATCTTGTTGTTGCATGATTTCATCATTTTCTTCTTTCATTTAGCTTGCATAACTAATTTTTGTAGGTTGAATGCTTAATTTTCTTTCCAATAATTTTCTTGGTGGTTAACCCCTTAAAAACCTAAACGAGCACCCTCCCCCTTCCTAAGTCAGGTCCTAATTAGGAATTGACTCACCTTGTGAGGTTTATGGTCTATCCAACTAGGGTTTTTAGGACATATTTGAATGATTGGTGGGAAAAAGGAGTGACATTGCAAATCCTCTCATTTTTCACCTAAATCATAAGGTCTAAGATCTTTGGACAATGGATCCTCTAAACAAGTGACCCCAAAAAATTATGCCCATTATATTTCATGAAGTAAGAATTATCATGGTTAGTAAACCCTAAAAAATTGTACTTTATAGAATTGACAAGAAGATGACATATTGTGTTACTTAACCTTTGAAATTGATGAGGAAGTTTTAGATATATTATAATATTCTTCTATCCAGTCTTGTTTTTTATTTTTCTTGTTGGGTACCTTCTAAATCCTCCTATTTGAAGTAAAAAATGCTTCTTAGATATTTATTTGGGTATCCTCTATGAATCATGGAGGTAAATTCATTTAGTGGCTTAGGAGTATTGTTTTCTCACTCATGGTTCAAGTGATTTGCGCTAATTTCCACTCAATGTCATAGTTTGGCTTTATGTGCCAAATGGATCATTCATTCCCTACATGGTAATGAGGTTTAAATTTTTTGGTTTATTACTACAATTTTTTATTCACCCTACTACGAGATCAACCTAGAAGGGGATTGGTCTTCACACCCTCCTTATAAAGAAATGGCTTGTTCAAGTCCAAGCCACTTTTTTAATGAAAATAATTTAGTGAGCTTGGGAATATATGAGGCCATGGATTCTTTGGAATGGACATTTTTCATAATGGTCTCTCTATTAATTAATAAACTATTTGATGTTAAATCCTATTTTTTAGAATCAAAATATCTCTCTTGCTAAGACACCTTGGGTCTGGTCTTTGAGGTTTTTCAAAAAAGGAGTCAAAACCCTCAAAAAAAAAATCCAAGGTTACCAAGAATTTCTTATCGTAGAATGAAGTCAAGGAGAAGTATAACCTTTCCAATTAGGATCATGAAACTTTAAAAACTATTATTGAAGCCATCCCTACTAATATGATTCACAAAATTGGATTTCAATCTTGTTAACCTTAGTGGAAGGATTGGAAATGGTATCCTAATACAAAATTTTAGAATTCCAAGCCTTATAAAAGCTACTCTTGGCTTTTTTATCATTTTCCCATGGTTCTTTCTTTGAATAAGAGATGAAACTTGCAACATTTTTTATTAGTTTGGTAGCATAGATTTCACACCATTTGGTTAGCTACTCTTGAGCCAAAGCTTTCTAATTTTTACTAGTGTATTATTTTCCAAGACCTTCATGTTGGTTCTAAGCTAGCCAACATGGCAATTTCAAATCCTTAATGTTCTATTTGTGGCCATCATAAGTCTCTCAAAAATATCTTTTAGTTCCATCTCAAATCTCAAGTTACTTGAACCTAGATTCATGATTCCTTCAAGCCTTTTAGGCCTAGTCCTTTCTCTTGGAATATGGTGTTATTAGGGGTCTAGCTTAGAAAATCTTCTAGATAATCTCACATTTCGCATAATTTTAGGGTGGAATTTTTTTTAACATTTGGAAAGAGAAATTTAATTAATTTCAAAAGTTATTTTGTTGATCACAATTTCTTGCTTTATACTAAATCTATAAAATGTTCTAATGTGTTTATGTAGATTCAAGTGAAATTGAATAAAGTTCAAGGTTTTTCTCACTTACAATTGTTTATTATCCAAGAGCATCCTTGGTTCTTGGCAATCCTGCATCAACCAAAAATATTTTCATTTCAGTTTTTGTTCTTGTCTAGTTCTTGTTCAATTCAAGTTGGCAGATTCGGTATTTCATCATGTTTTCTCACAAGACTCTGTGGATCTATATTTTCATCATGGACATGTTCATGCATATTCCTTATTCCAAGATTTCAACACTATTAGATATTTTTTCAGCAAGTTATCGCTTTCGGATTAAGTGGCAGTTTCTAGAATGGAGCATCGAAGCAGATTCAAGCCTAACAGCTAATTTGATCTCTTCCTGTAACTTACGAATCCTTGCGATGTGTTTCAAATTATTTTATAGAGTGTCCCCAACCTTAATTTTGGGTCCACACCTCATCTTATGCACCTACCAAGGAGAAATTAAAATTTAGGGCTGACCTATTTCATGCACGTTACATTTCCTTCATCGAAGGTTGAAATGATCTTTGGCTGACACAGATGTTTCTAAATCTTGGATGTGATATAAAACATTGTAATAGATCATTAGGATGATGAAAAGGAGGAATAGAAGATTCGATCTGTAAGATTTTAGTTTGCATTAAGGAGCATGTTAGAATACTATATTTTGAGCATGTTGTATCAGGCCTGTGAGCCCAATGTGTAAACTCGAATGTTGTCAGCTATATCTAATTGGAATTATTGATAATAAGAATGTTTGAATCTAAATTTTCCTCCATATTTTGTGTTGCTTCTATTGTGTAACTCTTTCTGCATGAGATGGGTTGTTCTCTTTGAGGACCCTCCTACCATGACTGCACTAAAGTGGTATCAAAGCGAGATTCAATTTGTGAGAGATCGGCAGAGTTTGTGAAGCCCTGTTGAAGATTTGTTGCGGGGTGGCAGATTGACGATCTGACCCATATCTATAGAGAACTTGTGTAAAGATAGTGGGAAGAAGAAATTTTAGAGGAATTGGGGTGCATGGAAATGTTGAGAGGAATTATTGCTAGATTAAAATTAGTTGAAACGGCCCAGAGGAGAGGTCGACCAGTTGATGATGTGAGTGATGAAGAAGTAGAAGAATAGGAAGAAAGGGAAAGAGAGTATCAACCTCACCTTGATCAGGGAGAAGAGATGTTTATATGAGCCCTAACCAGAGTAAATATTAAACCACATTTCAATCCATTGGATTATAGTGGTAAGTTGGATTCAGACAAATTGCTTGATTGGATAATAGAGATGGACAATTACTTTGATTTTGAAGGAACCGCCAAAGACAAGAAGGTAAAATTTTCTTGTACAAAGTTGAAAGGACATGCATCCCTTTGGTGGGAACATTTGGAGATAAATAGGCAAAGAAGAGGGAAGGAGAAGATCAGATCATGGGATCGGATGGTGAATAAGTTAAAGACAAAGTTTATGGCTACAAACTATCAGACCAATTTATTTCGAAAGTTGTATAATTTGAAGCAGAAGGAGTCAAGTGTGACAGAGTATACTAAGGAGTTCTACAAGTTGAATATCAAATCCAAACATTTGGAAGATGAGATCGAGCAAGTATCCAAATATGTGAATGGCTTGACGTCTTCTATATAGGATCAGATTAGTTTGATCAAGTTGTTGAGTTTGGAAGAGGAAAATCAATGTGCCCTAAAAGTAGAAGAGAAGTTGAATAAAAGACATGATTAGAGACAGAGAGGAAGAGGTGGAATATTTCCAAGAGGAATAATTTTTACTGGAGGGGGAAGAGGATCTTTTGCAGATCAAAATAAAGATAAGGGAGTCAATAAGAATGATATTTCATAGAAATGATGGAAACTCTTACTGAAGAGGAGGATATGGTGGTTACCGAAATGAGGGTTACAGAAAAAGATGATAGAGGACAGGAGAAAATAGTATTTAGTGGAACTTGTTTTAAGTGTGGTGGAGAAGGACATAGAGCCTTTGAATGTTATAGACATCTAAATTTGACCACTTATATTTGTCCAAATTTACCCTTTTCATCTAAATATCCTTTTATCCACATTAGTTAAATAATGTTACTATTATTTAATTAATACCCCTAAATTCTTCTAGATCCCTAAGGCATTTAGTTAAATAATTAAATACCTTACCCCTTTATCCCTTTCTTCTAAGAAATTAAATAAATAATCTACTTATTTAATTCCCTTTATGTCTCATCCACACTTAATCCTAATTCAACTCCTAATCCCATGATTAGGATGTGTCGCATCCTCCAACTTTTTCAAGTTGGCTCCTAATCATCATTAGCCACCTAACTCTCTTCTAATCCTTCATTGACTAGTCTAATCAGTCCTTTAGTCAACCCTTCCCACATCCCAATGGAATTTTTAATTCTATTTTATTCTCCCAACACCATAAATGGAATTTTTTAATATCATTTACAATCCCCATGTCCTCTTCCCCATGTGATAAGTCACATCAGTCACATGGGACAAGGACCTCCTTTAAGAGGACCATGTCTTATCCACAAGGTACTTCCAATCATGTGAATTAAAAATTCATATTTATTTCTCCAAAAACTTCTCTCATCCCCATGATGACAAGTGAGAGCTTCCTAAAATTCCTCACTTGTCACCATCAGCCTCATATGGGGACAAGGACCTCCTTTTTGAGGAAATCCTCCCCTAATCCGAAGGTATTTGCAAGTACCTCTACCTAACATGTCCTTTTCCACATCATTTGTCCTCTTCACACCTCACATTCCACATGGAAAGATGTGAGTATTTGTGATTTCTCAACTCACCACAGCCCTCCATCTTTTCCATGTTACCTAAATCTCAGCTGTCCATTTTTGTTTAAATTGGAAGACTTGGTCTCAAATTAGGGAGATTGGGTAGAATTAGATCATTATGTACTCAAGAAACTCAAGAATTCAAGCATTCAACTAATCCATTAGCACTTGCATTCACTCATCCTCCATTATTGCAGCCATTGAAGCTTTTATTGCATCCACCTACCATTCTTATCACAACACCCACCTCCATTATTGCAATCCTCATCAATTACTCTCCACTTTGCATCCACTTTTGCATTAATTTTCCATCGAGGGAGCATACAATCAAGCATCATCAAAGGTCCAACCAAATCATCAATCCAAGAAAGGTATAAAGTTATTTTTTCTTTGTTGTTTTTGTTTGGATTCAACTTAGGCTAATCTTGAGTGTTTGTTTGTGTTTTTCTCTTTTGCATTTCGATTTGTTTTGCAATTTTAGGTAGATAAAACACTTGCACACAAATGTAATCAGGGAGAGACAAGAAGAAAGATAGAGAATAGTAGAAGAACAAAATTTGTTCAGGAGGATCATATTGGATCATCTAATAAACCAGAAGAGGGAGAAGTGTTGGTGAACAAAAGAGTATTATGTCAAAGTGAAATGGAGCAGGAACCGTTGCAGAGAAAGAATTTGTTCAATACCAGATGCAAGGAAGTTGGTAAGTGTTGTAGAGTGATTATTGATAGTGGAAGTTTTGAGAACCCGATTTTTGAATAAATGGTGACCAAATTGAAGCTAGAAATATTGAAACACCTGAAGCCCTATCAGATAGCATGGATTCAAGATGAGAATAAGATACTGGTAAGTGAACAATGTTTGGTGAATTTGAAGATAGGAAATTAGCATGATGAAGTTTTGTGTGATATCATGCCTATGGATGTATGCCATGTTTTTTTGGGAAGACCTTGGTAGTATGATAGACAACCTATTCATGATGGAAAGAACATATATACCATTTTTTCTAATGGGATGAAGCAGAATTTGTTGTCATTGGAGGATGTTCCTAAAGTTGAGATTTGTATGAGTGCTAGAATTTTTTTGGTTGATGGAAGGAGATTTATGTATGGACTGAGACATGAGAACATGTGCTATGCCTTGGTTCCTAATAAATTTGAAGACTCGAAGCATGTAGAAGAACAAATAGAGGAGGTAAAGGAGATGTTGGCAAAATATATATGAAGATATCATTTCGGATAATGTACCTAATGGATTACCACCTGTGATGAGTATTAGTCATTGCATGGATCTAATTACTAGAGCTAGTTTTCCTAATAAAGCAACACACTATATCACACTAGTAGAGAATGAAGATTTGAATAGACAAGTGCAAGAGTTGTTAAGGAAGGGTTTGATAAGAGAAATCTTAAGTCCTTGTGCAATACCTGTTGTGCTAGCACCTAAGAAGGTTGGAGAATGGAGGATGTGTACAAACTCTAGAGCCATAAACAAAATCACAATGAAGTATAGGTTTCCTTTGCCTTGTATGAATGAAATTATGGATTTTTTGAGTGGAGCTAAATATTTTACAAAGATAGATTTGAAGAGTGGATATCATCATATCAGAATCAGAGAAGGGGATGAGTGGAAGACAGCATTCAAGACAAATGAAGGATTTTATGAGTGGTTGCTAGTTCCTTTTGGACTAACAAATGCGCCAAGTACTTTCATGAGACTGGTGAATGAGGTATTGAATAAATTCTTGGGTAAGTTCATGATTTTCTATTTGGATGACACATTGATTTTCAGTAAGACTAGAGAAGCACAGTTTTTGCATATAAGACAAGTTTTGTAGAGGTTGAGAGAAGACTAGTTGCTGATAAACATTAAGAAGTGTAGTTTCATGAAGGAAGAATTGGTATATCTAGGATTTGTGATATCTACATATGGATTGAAGATGGATCTTGTGAAGGTAAGAGAAACTGTTGAATGGCCTAAACTAGAAAGCATTGGAGAGGTAAGATCATTTCATGGATTGGCTAGTTTCTACCGAAAGTTCATTAAGAATTTCAGTTCTATTTGCAATCCTATGACAGAAACAATGAGAGGAGATAGGAAAGATTTTAGGTGGGCATCTGGAGCAGACTGTAGTTTTGAGTTGTTGAAACAGAAGGTGACTAAGCAACCTATGTTGGCTTTACTAGACTTTAATAAGGTATTTCAGGTAGACTATGATACAAGTGGAAATGCAATTGGAATAGTAATGAGTCAAGAAGGGAGACCTGTAGCTTATTTTAGTGAGAAATTGAATGATGCTAGGAAAAGGTATTTAATGTATGACCAGGAGTTTTATGCCATGGTTCAAGTCTTGAAGAAGTGGAGACATTACTTGTTGCCTAAGGATGTTGTGTTGTATACAGATTATCAGGTATTGCAGTATTTGAACAATCAAGGTAAGTTGAATTAGAGACACACGAGATGGGTGGAGTTTTTGCAGAGTTATAATTTTGTTCTAAAACATAGGAGTGGAAAGTCAAATAGATTCATTGATTCTTTGAGTAGGAGAAGGAATTTACTAGAAAAAATGAAAGTGAAGGTATTAGGCTTTGATGAATTGAAGAACTTGTATGAGGAAGACCCGGATTTTGCATAATATTAGAGAGCTTATAAAGAACCAGTCTTGGAGGATAGGAGTCAATGGTTGGATTATTTCATTCAGGAGGACATGTTGTTTAAAGGGAATTAGTTGTGTATACCTCGGAGTTCAATGAGGGATAACTTGGTGAAATAAAAGCATAGTGGAGGATTGGTAGGACACTTTGGAATTGATAAGACAATAGAATTGGTAAGTGACAATTAATTTTGGCCACATATTCATAAGCATGTTAGGAAATTTGTGCAAAGTTGCAGAGTTTGTCAAGTTACAAAAGGGAGAAGTTAGAACTTTGGATTTAAGCCTTTGACAATCCTGGAGAGACCTTGGGAGGATATCAGCATGGATTTCATACTTGGTTTGCCTAAGACATAGAGAGGTAACGATTCTATATTTGTGGTGGTGTACAGATTTTCTAAAATGGCACATTTCATACCTTGTAAGAAGACAATAGATGTAGTACATGTAGCAAAAAATAAATTTAAGGAAGTGGTCAGATTTAATGGATTACCTAGGAGTATTGTTTCAAATAGAGATACAAAGTTTGTTGGTTACTTTTGGAGGACACTTCAATGTAAGAAGTTAAAGACAGATTTAAAGTTTAGTTTTACTTTTCACCCATAGACTGATGGACAAGCAAAGGTACTAAATAGGTGTTTGGTGAATTTTCTGAGATGTTTGGTTGGAGAGAATACTGGAAGTTGGGATTTAGTCCTTGCACAAGCAGAGTTTGCTTACAATAATTTAGTGAATAGGAATACCGAAAAGACATCTTTTAAGATTGTTATTGGAGTTCATCATAGAGGTATATCAAAGTTGTGAGACATCAGTAGGGAGGACAAAAGAAGTGTAGAAGCAGAGGAATTTGCATAACATATGAAGAAAGTGCATACTCCAGTAAGGCAGCAATTGGAAGATATGAACCAGAAGTATAAGGAGCAAGCAGATGAAAAGAGGAGACATAAGGAGTTTGAAGTTGGAGATGAATTGATGGTGTATTTGAGGAAGGAAATATTTCTAGCTGGCACATACAATAAGCTCAAGATGAGGAAGTTTAGAGCTTGTAAAATTTTGAAGAAGCTTGATTCAAGAAATGCATATGAAGTGGAGTTACCGGATGGCATGGGTATATCACCTATATTCAACATTGTAGATCTACATCAGTACCATGAAGCAGAATTCAGTGAAGAAAATAAAGAAAATTTGGAGAAATAGTTTCCTAAACAACAATCATATGAGATAGAAGAGATTTTGGATATCAGAGATGGGAAGAAAACATGTGGAAGACAGTACACAAAATATCTGGTAAAGTGGAAAGGCAGACTAGTGGAGGATTCTTCTTGGATTTCTCAAGCTGAGGTGGACCGTATTAGTTTTCCATTAGCCCCAGTAAAGTGAGGGACTCATTTTTCAAATAACCATGGATGTCAGATGCAGGAGAATCCTTGGTTCTTGGCAATCCTGCATCAACCAAAAATATTATTATTTCAGTTTTTGTTCTTGTCCAGTTCAAGTTGGCAGATTTGGTATTTCATCATATTTTCTCACTAGACTCTATGGATCTATATTTTCATCATGGACATGTTCATCTTCCTTATTCAAAGATTTTAGCACTATTGGATATTTTTCCAGCAAGTTATCACTTTCAGATTAAGTGGCAGTTTCTAGAACATAGCACCAAAGCAATTTCAAGCCTAACGACTAATTTGATATCTTCCCATAACTTGTGGATCCTTTCAAGGTGTTTCAAATAATTTTGTGGAGTGTCCCTGACCTTAATTTTTGTTCCACACCTCATCTTATGCACCTAGTGAGGAGAAATTCAAATTTAGGGCTAACGTATTTCATACACGTTACATTTCCTTCATCGGAGGTTGTAATGATCTTTGGCCGACGCGGATGTTTCTAAATCTTGGATTTGATATAAAATAGTATAATAGATCATTAGGATGACAAAAAGGAGGAATAGGAGATTCGATCTATAAGATATTGGCTCGCATTAAGGAGCATGTTAGAATACTATATTTTGAGCATGTTGTATCAGGCCTGTGATCCCAATCTGTAAACCCAAATGTTTCCATCTATATGTAATTGAAAATTTTGATAATAAGAATGTTTGAATCTACATTTTCCTCCATATTTCATGTTGCTTCTATTGTGTAACTCTTTCTACATGGGATGGATTGTTCTTTTTGAGGACCCTCCTACCGTGACTGCACCAATTTTTGAATGACTGGGGTAGTTTGCCTTATGTTGTTGTCAGGCTTCCTTTAACTCCCACCTCTAGCATCTAGGTTGGTCTCCACTTTGTGGGCATCATTGAGAACACATCCAAGCAAATCATGACAACCAACATACTCATTCTCAGGTCTCTTTGCCTCTTGTAAAAAGAGGTTGTGCTTAGCAAGGTTTATCGCGACCAACTAACCGTAACTTTGTTTCTCTGCCACTTACTCTTGGTGGGAATATAAGGTGGTGAGATGCTGGCAAGCTTCTTCGAATGACTCTTGTTGTTTTTCCTAATCATGTTACTACTAAAGATAAATAAGATGATAATGTTAAAGATGGCAATGGTGCATAGGACCCTCCTTTAGACACTTCATACCCTCCTAATTTTTTACATAAACTGGATGACTAGGACTCATCTCCTCCAATTGCTCTTACTCTCATCACTTAGTAGCATATTGCTATGTTTTTTTATGTTCTAGGTTGTAGCTCTGTTTAGACTTTTGGGGTGTGACTATTTTCATCCACCTTTTTTTTGTGAATATGTGTAACACTATTTTATAAACAATAATATAAATACTTCATCAAAAGAATATACATATTGAATGTAGCTCATTAGTCCCTATCAATATTCTACATTCAACATCTCATTCAATATTCTTGGTCATGATAAATTTCAAAATTAATAAATGATCAAATACAATAAACATTTTACTCCAACATCAGAGCTCTTTTTTAACATGGACTTATAAAGCCGTGAAGATGTTACATAAAAATCCTCAAATAACTAATACAAAAATATATATCTAAAATATGCTGTATATTTAATATGTCCACTTATAGAATATATTTTATATTATATCAAAATTGAGAATTAAATAGTAGATTTTACCTCTAATTTGTATGCAATGTCTATTAAGATGCATATTTTATCATATTTATTAATGATTCGCCTCTCTCCTAGCACTTGCTCCTCTCCCCCTACTATAAGAGAAATGATCCAGTCACTGCTCACCCTAACTTTGCACACCCTAAGCTACTAAATGATACACCAGATTGGGTGTATTTGTATGTGACTTAAGAGTTTAAAGCTATTGTTTCAAATTTTGGATAGTTATGATAAATGTGGAATTCGTTATGTGCGCAAAGGTAAAAAAGTGGTAATTCAGAAGTCATGTTTGATACCTCTTCATAGATTCCCCAATAACTATGCATTACAATCACCGCAAGATTTATACAACTGATCTAATACACATTCCTCTAATAAATATTTTTACCAGAACTATGCACAAATGCCTCCATACCAGTAAAATTGCACAACTCCTCTAATTAAAAAATTGAAATTTTAACTATTGATATACAAGTAGACGACTATTGGTACATATAGAATTTTTTAATGAACTTTTAATTATCATGTATTAATGAATGGTTATTTTTTTGATGAATAGGCAGATATCTATATTAATATAAAGAGAAGAATACAAATTCACAAAAAAAAGGGCGGGTGGTAAGAAGGCACACCCCAAAAGTCACATGGGCAGAGCCCAAAAAAGCCAAAATAACAGTTCACATGGGCCTAGCCCAGAAGTTTAAAAGCGGGAAGTAAAAACAGGCAATTACACGGCCAAAGCAGTGCCAACAAAGCCTGAGGGATCTCTGCCATCCAATTTTTTCCCATCTACTAATGGTTATTGATATAGACATCTACTAGATCCTAGATCCTTTTGCTTAAGTCGAATCCAACTCATTAAGATAGGACCAATCATGTTAATTTGAATTTCAGTCACTCAGTAAATAGACTTTTTTCAGTTACCTCTGCTTATCGGCTTTATCTTTATATTGGTGATATTAAGTGAATGAAATACTGGTTTCATTTCCATTAGTAAGCATGATAATGGCACATATCAACTTCTGGTTTAATCAGATCTCAGAGAATCTATCAAGTACTAACGATGTCAGGGCCAATAACATTGTAGTTAATTTGACAATCCTGTCAATTGAGTCGATCTCATCACAGTGCCAGACGTCAAATTCACGGGCGGACTGTTTGATAGTGAAATCTATTAATGATCTTAGATAGATTTTCAAAAATCTGGTGGAAAGATTTGATCAGGGTCAAATTAATGCACCATCATTCTGTGACACGAGTTAATTTAAAGCGTTGAAATGGAAACAAATTACACAGCAAATTAGTTCAACATGGCCAAATAGATAAGATTATATCTATGTCAGCAAATTATAATGCTTTGTTCCATTAATTTTTTGATACACGGCTAGGCTTCAGGATCTTCCCAAGCAATATTGGAAGGGACCAGAATTCACAGTACATACTTAGACTGAGACGAGGGTAATCCGAAGGTATTTCCATTTCTCCACACCATTAGAACAATTTTCCATTAATTTGATATATGTATACATGTTCATGTTACAGTTCTGACACTCAAATGTTTTCAACTTACATCTTCAAATTTAGTTAATTAAAATGCTTATCACATTACCTTAGTCTTTAACATATCAAATTCACTTAGAGAAGATAAACTATTTAGGGTATATGTTTTTGATAAGATAAACAGGGTTTTGAAAGGATCCAAAATCTTGTACAAAGTGAAGAAATAGAACACAACCAAGCATCAAAGTATCAAACTTTGTCAACAAAACAAAACAAAATTATTGAGTTTGGTTCTTTCTATGCTTTATATCCATCTTTACACACATTTTCACACATTTATCCTTATTCCTACTCTATCTTCACTTTCATTTACTTGTTTGCATAATCACTCATCTTTCATTTGAGATTTCACATTCCTATTAGGATTAAGGTGTCATTAACCTTGTGAATCAAATGTGTATTTTATGTATCCAACAATCTTGGATGGTGTATTTGGATACCCAAGATGTAATTGGAAAAATAATTTTAAAATTTTAAAATTTTATAGAATATGCTATTAATTGTCATATGCATTCATGAGGGAGGTGGAGCACTTCCATGGTGGTTACATTTGATTTTGAATTCACTAAATGTTATTTCTCAATTCTAAGTACTAGGTTTGAGAACTGGAGTCTAATTTTGTCATAGCAAATGGGACCTAGATGATTTGACTTCTCCATAATGGATCACTACACTAGGGAATGTGAATTTGTGGAGAGCTATTGATAAAAGTATCTTTTGCACTTACATTTTATATTTCGACTTATTGATTAAGACCACGTGCTATCCATGTGAAGTCACTAGTTGTATTTATTATACTCAAAAAATATTATCCAAGGTGGGTGTGGGGATTTTTGCATGATACCATGGTTTTGGCATCCATTGTTTTAATTAAGTTATTTATGACATTGGCCTCTCTCTTTGCCTATAAATTGGAGATACAAGATAATAGTTGGACCATAACATTGTTAGAGTGGGAAGAGGAAGTGTGTTGATAGTGTATCACCATTCTTTGAAGATTATATATGTTTGTCCTATTTCTTTGGTGGAGATTTTTTCCAAAATGGTTTCTCCACATAAATCCTATATTACTATATGGTTTGTTGATTTCATTCTTCTAGTTGATTTATGCTCACACACATAATCTTTTATAGTAATCCAATTATCAAAATATTAGTCTTATATTTACATATACTTTGAGAAGATTGTATTAGAATATTTTCATCTTGTTTCTCAGGTATCAAAGATAAGTTATGTGCATAAGGGGATACCTCTTTGTTAAGTGTTGAAGGATTTTCTTTATGTGGTCTTGGATATTTTTGAAGGATTAAAAACCATGGCCTTAACCTTTTATTTGGATATTGAGAAATTTAATGGTATCAAATACAATATTTGGAAGATTAAGATAGAAGATCTTTTTAAAGAAATAGAATAGTGGAGATTTGTTAAAAATGATACAAAGCCATCTATAATGTCCAATGAAGATTGCTTAAAGTTTGGACAAAAATAAATAATGAACCATTTGATTGTTCCTTGTAGATTCTATCCTCTTGAATTCCTTTAAGGAGACATCTACATGCCAACTATGGAAGAGGATAGGTGGTATTTATTGAACTAAAAGTCTAACCAACCAAATTTATCTCAAAAGATAATTATATTCATTGAAAATAAAAGATGATTTTTCTGCAAATCATTTGAATATTTTTAATTTAATCTTAAGTCATTTTTTTGTGCATACTAATAAAGACACCTAAAATTAATTTTCACATATATGTTATTATCACACCAGAACTATCTAGTAAATCCACTTCTAACATTAATTAAATCGATAGTATTTATTTAATTAATCAATTCAATCATCCTTCTAAACTAAATTAAATAAATTTTAATTATTAAATTAAAAAAATCTAACCATTCTTCTAACATTACATAAATTATCATTATTTAATTATTTAAATTAATCGATCTTTCTTCTAAAGTTCCTGTCTTAATTGAATAATTCATATTACTTAATAAAATCAACTATTTCCCAAAAATTCCCCTATAAATCAAATAACTAGACAATATTTATTTAATCTTTCTCAAATATCCCTATCATCATTTGAATAAATAAATCAATTTTAGTTAACTAATCAATAATTTATATATTCCTCCACCACTTTGTTTAAAGTAAACAAATCCAATCTTGCACAAGGATCCAAGTGCACATGGCTCTAAAAAGACCATGTTTAATCTTCACCATCAATAAAATTAGAGAAAATATCCACCCTCAATATCTTTCTAATATTTTCCCTAATTATGTGCACTAATCACAAGATGCCACTTGTAAATTTTCATTCTATTTTATAAATGGATCAACCCTTTCTCTCCATTACATGATCAAATTCCATCCATTCATCACCCTCATCTAAATTCTATAATTAATCATTCTGCATTCCATTTTTAAGGATGCAAATTAGATGCAAGGTAAGGTTATATTGCTAGATTGGGAAACCATATTCCCTCTCAACAGCAATCAACCATCTTGAGCATATCACTTGATCAATGAGGTTTATTTAGTGATAATTTGATTACCTTCTTGTCACTTTCTTTTATTCTTTTACTCAATGGAATTTGTAGTTATATATGGAATATGAATACACCATTTAATGTATTTTTTCCTATTGTTTAGTTTTATATATTATCATACCCTATATATATTTTTGCATATCCTATGGGACCACACCCCAATCTAATTTGGTAATTTTTAAAGTTTTTTTTGAAGGATTTTTTTATATTTTCATGAAGATTTATCATTTTTTCAGTTTGATGTAGGTTCTCTTTGTAATGGAATATTTTCTCTACACTTTGACACATTTGCACTCTACCGTAATATATACATTCAGTCAAAACTTAAAACCTAAACCCACACCCACAATGTAGGTTCCCTATGTAGTGGCACATCTACACTACGCTATGGTGCATGCACACCTATTGTGGTGTATGCACTCTTAGGGTTTTCTAAAATAGTTTTAGGTAGGCACCCTTCCCAATAGTGCACCTACACATAGAGTGGTGTAGGTAGACTAATTAGTGGTTTATGCACCTTCCAAAGGTTTTCTTATCTTTTCAACACTTTTGTATTATGTTTTAACCTTTTGCACTTTATTTTAGTATTTTTTCTATTTAAAATTTTGATTTGAATCATTGAGTCCAAGTGATCTATGTAATAATATATGCTCACTCTTTGTGGTATATGCACTCTATAACAATGCATTTTCTCCCAATTAACCATTTTCTCGTGCTTTTAGATTTGTATTGATAAGAATAATCATTGTAGGGGTCTCTCTGGATTTTGTTTAACCTCCGATTGTAGATTTGTTTATTTGAAGACCACTCATAATATAAAACTACTAATGGGTGTTTTATAGGTTTGTCTAACTAAGAAACAAATTTAGACGTCTGTTGATTATTTTCTTTCTTTATTTAAAGGGAATTAAATTTCTTGTTAAACTTGTGTTTCCAATTGGTTATATCCTCTTACCTTACACCACCAGGTGATCTTGGGAATCAAAATAATACCTTGTGTTTATTGTTGGATTTATCACATCATTAAATAGGCATATAGGTTAGTATAGATTAAATAATAATAAATAAATTAACATGTGAATATTAACTTAGAAATAAAGGTTAGTTAACAATTAGTGAATAAGATAATGGTTAGTTGGAAATTTATT
The DNA here is from genome assembly GCA_007115665.2 of Sequoiadendron giganteum. Lineage (NCBI taxonomy): Eukaryota > Viridiplantae > Streptophyta > Pinopsida > Cupressales > Cupressaceae > Sequoiadendron > Sequoiadendron giganteum. Next base: position 619,779,320 of record CM021103.1, on the reverse strand, counting down.
CATGGGAAATGTAAAAATCGAGCCATACTTGGACCAAATACCAAACAATGTAATGAAAATAATCTTGGAGAAATTAACATATATTGTTATGTGATATTTTGGTGTGTCAAAATGGTTTGATCTGGTTTTTTTCATGCTTTCTCTACCATAACTTTCAATAGGGTATTAGAGTAATTTTATTCATATTCATGTGAGATAAATTTGGAGATAATGGAGTGTAAGAAGTTGTCGAAGAAGGAAGAGCCTGAAATATTTTTTTGTCACATTTGAAGTCAATGACCAACATCTACAAAAATAGACATTCATGTGTGTGTGTGTTGATTGTGTAATAAAAGAGGTGAATCAATAAAGTAATGTAGAAGAATTATACTTTCCGAATGAAAACAATGGAAAAGAAAAAGTGGGACCGCACTTTACGGAGGGAGAAAACTGAATTTTCCCAAATTTCAAAACCTTCTTTTCACGAGGTCCCCTCTGGCCATCTTTAGGTTTCCCACCCACCTTTTTCTGTGGCTCTTGGTTCTTCATGGGCTTTGCGTGTCCCTTTTTCCGAAGGAGTTGAAAATCCTAGATACTTCCGCCTGAACAATGCTAGCAAAGACGGGTATCATCCTAGGGTTTCAAAGTCTGCTCTTCGGCCGCATTTACCTGCTGCTTCCTCTTGGTTCAAGTATGTTGGATATCCTACTTATGGTGTCTTCGAAAAGGGCTCTCCGAGTTCTGTTTTAAGAAAAGGTAAGTGGGTGTCGAATGCTCATGTTGGTCTTAGAAATGGGTGCCAGATGCTCCTGCCAATTTCAAGAAGTGGTTACTAGTTTCTCGCCAGAAGAAATCATTCATCAATGATCCTCAACCTATCTTTGATATCTGTAAGTCATCCTCCCCTTCTTTCTCTGATCGCTCTTGGGTTGATGTTGTGGCAATTTGTACCTCATCTCTAGTTGCTCCCTCTATCCTTGCTCCTGCTACATTTCCCAACTCCATTCCCATTCCTTGCTCCTTCTCTTCCACTTCTGTCCCCCTCACGTTCCCTAATAATATTGATCTTCCATTGAGGAATGGTTTTCCGAAGCGTCTAGTTTCCAAGTCATTGGATCCTCCTTCGGTCGTGTCTGGTAGCTTCAGTAAAACTGGTTGTACTTTTCACCCACAGGACCAACATGTTGATGCTCACTCTGTTAAGCCCCGGGTGTTTGAGAATTATGGTCATTTCTGGAATTCAAAAGGGAAATCTTTCAAGAGACGCTCCTCTCGGATTGAGGTCACATTGCCTCATTCTATGCTCGATCCACAAATCTCATATCTAAAGGATGTAGCTTTGTTTGGTAAGTTTTGGAAATTTTCTCCGCCCCTTGATAATTTGTAGTCATGGGTTTTTAATTCTTGGGTTGGTTCCAACCAAGTGTTTTATTTAGATAAAGGAGAAGGTTACTTTGTGGCTATTTTTTCTAATAAAGATTCATGAAATGTTGTTTTTCATAAAAAGACTTGGATGATGGAAGGTAATGGCCTCTTTACCACATTATGGACTCTGAATTTTAATCCTAATCAGGTCAAGCAGTAGTTTATTCCTTTTTGGGTTTAGTTACAAGGTTTACCCTTCGAGTATAGAGAACAGGGTATTATCAAAATTCTTGGTAATAAATTGGGTATTTCTATGAATCATGATATGGATTTTTTCTCAAATCCTTCTTTACCAGTTAGGTTTTCGGTTTTATTGGATGTTAAAAAAAAATTGCCTTCAAATGTTCAAATTAAAACAGTTTTTGGTATTTGGGTGCAAGCAATTCTTATGGAAGATCCCATGCTAGTTTGTTGTTCATGTTATTTTCCTCTTCATCCATTTGAGAAATGTTGCTCTTATGTTGGTGTGTCCGCTGGGTGTAATTCAAATTCAGTAAAGTTGGAAGCTTCGGTAGTTCTTTATGTTGCTGCATTTTCATTCAAGAATTCTTGGAATTCTGATTCTATCTTTCTTCGGAATGTTTTTTATCTTTGCTTCAGATGGTTTACCTTTGTTCATTCTACAACTCTTGCACCTTTCCATCCAGGGTTTGGGCCACTTAGGGTGGAAAATTTTCATGTTGTTCCTTTCAATAACGAGGATGTTATTTCACCTTAGGTCTCTGTTTCATTTAAAGATTATTCAGGTTGTGTTTTATCAAGAAAAAATCTACCCGATCTCTTTTCAAGCAAGTTGTTATGCCTGCTGCAAATAATGGGGGTTTTTCATTACACTCTCCAATAAAGATCTTTCTTTTTTCATTAAATATTATTTCCCCTTGGTTTAGCTTCAATTGTCTTCTTCAAGCAAACCAGTGTGCTTCGATGTTAACTTTGGGTGTGATAAGCAATTGTGATACTAATCTTGCCATCTTTGATCAGAGAGAAGTTTATAATATTCAATTATCTTTGGCTCTAGCAAATCACGATGCAAATCAAGATCTTATGCATGATGTGATTCCATCAGAAGATGATATGGTCAATTTTGTTGATCAGTCTCTTATTTCTGTAGGTGAGCAATTTATTGATGACATTGCTTCAGAAGTTTTTGGGGATGAGAATCTTACAGAGGATTTTTGCTCTATTTCTCAGTCAAAATTTTCTCCTCATAATTCAAAATCTCCTGCTAAGAGAGGTAGGAAATCTTTAGCTATGAAGCTTCAAGAAGAAATCTCAAAGGGAATTCAATCGACCCTAGATTCTAGTCTAGGTAATACTTTAAAACAAAAAAGGCCTAGGAGATCTTGTTGCTCTCCCAAGTTACAATGAAACTCATTTCTTGGAATGTCAGAGCTTTAAATGCCTCTAACAAAAAGTCCCAAGTGAAATAGCAATTGGATGTTTCAGGGGCTGACATTATTGTCTTACAAGAAACAAAAAATTCGGAAGAGTCCTCTTTATCAATTAAAAATAAATGGCACTTTTAGGGTGCATCACATTCACCTTCTCAAGGGGCTTCGGGTGGTTAATTAACACTTTGGAATACTAAGACAATTAGTATTTCTAATATCTCATTCCATCACAAGTGGCAGTTAATGTATGTTACTCATTTTGATCTTTCATTCTGGCCTCTGAATGTTTATGGTCCAACTAGTTCTTCTGATAAAAAACTACTCTGGGATTTACTGAAGTCAAAACTTGATCTGATAGGTCAAGATAAATGTGTTCTAGCTGGTGATTTTAATGCAATTGCTAATGAGGGAGAAAAAAGGTGGAATAAGCCCTCCCAAAGTTGTAATGTCTGATTTTGCATCATTCATTCAAGATAATGCATTGAGGGATGTAATGCCTATAAATGGTTTATTCACTTGGACCAATAGAAGAAAAAAATTCTTGCAAATTGTTGAGCGATTAGATAGATTCTTACTTTCTTCAAACTGGATTGGTTCGAAGTATTCCTCCTCTTCATAAATTTTACCCTTGGTAGCCTCTAATCATTTTGCCATTTCTTTGACTATATCTAGTAATATTTTCAAGTCAAAGTGTCATTCTTCTTTTAAATTTGAGTCCATATGGCTTAGACATCCAGACCTAATTAATTGTATAAAACAATGGTGGCATTCAGCTCCTTATGTGCAAGGGTATAAAATGTTCCAATTAATTAATAAATTGGATTATGTCAAGAAGAATCCTAAATCTTGGAACCAATTAGTTTTCAAAAAAAAAAAATCTCAAAAGGATTTGGTGTATAAAAAGCTAGTGGAAGTAAATGAGAAAATCATTCTAAATGGGCTAGATAACAATACATTTGAAGAACAAAAAAATTTGCAACTTGAATCGAAAGAATTGTTATCTCATGAAGAAGAATACTGGAGTCATAAATCTAGGGAATTGTGGTTGAAAGATGGTGATAAGAATACCTAATTTTTTCATCATTTAGTTCAGGCCAAAAAATCAAAATCTTCAATATTTGCAATTCAAGATAGTATGACAGGTGCTATCCTTATCAATGAGAAAGATATACAAAATGAAGTAATTAATTTTTTCTCAAAACTATTATCAAAACCAGATAACAAAAATGGGAATTAATTTTCCGAAAAAGAGGAACTTTTGCAGCATATTCCTCCTTTGGTCTCTTCGGATGACAATTTGAGGCTGCTTGCTCCTTTTTCTCTTAAAGAACTTAAAGAGGTTGTTTTTTCAATGTCACCAGTTAAGGCCCCGGGTCCAGATGGTTTCACAGCCATTTTTTTCAAAAATGTTGGGATTTTATTGGGTTTGACATCTTAAGTGCCTTGGAAGAGTCAAGGAAATCTGGTGGAACGTTAAAAAAGTTCAATGTCACAAATATAGCCATCATTCCAAAAAAAAATCAGATTTTAGACCTATTTCACTTTGCAATACAATATACAAAATCTTCACAAAAGAAATTTATCTTCGCCTTCATCCTCTCATTTCTTCTCTTATATCAAAGGAGCAAGGCGGTTTTGTTCCAGGCAGAGAAACCCCAGAAGGAGAAATTGTGGCTCATGAAACTTTGCATACTATAGCTACAAAACAATTGTTAGCCATGATAATTAAATTAGATATGTAAAAAGCATATGATAGAGTTGATTGGTGTTTTTTTAAACAAGTGCTTTTGAAGTTCAATTTCTCTCCTAAATGGTGTAAATGGATAATGGCTTGCATTTCTGGTGCAAGGTTTTTTGTGTTAATAAATGGCTCTTCTGTAGGGTTTTCTTACTCTTCTCAAGGTGTTCGTCAAGGTGATCCATTATCGCCATTCTTATTTATCATTCTGGCTAAAGCTTTTAGTAGATCGTTTAAAAATGCAAATCTTCAAGGGAAGATAAAAGGAGTTATCTTTCCAAATGCCAATATTTTTGTAACTCACTCCTTATTTGTTGATGATACTCTACTTTTTGGTAAAGCAGACCTGGTGGAAGCAAAAAGCATAAAAACCATCTTGGATAACTACACAAGAGTGTCAGGCCAGCAAGTAAATGAAGATAAGTCAAAGATTTATCTGTTTAACACTAAAGCTTCCACTGAAAAATCTATTGTCAAGCTTTTTGGTTTTTTCCAAGATCAGTTGCCTAGTAAATATCTTGGAATTCCTTTCTTCTCAGGTCAAAGTAGGGTTTCTTATTGGATCAAAATTATTCAAAATATTCAAGAAAAATTGCTCTCATGGAAAGGTCGTTGGCTCTCATTAGCAGGAAAAATTCTTTTGGTCAAATCAGTTCTGTTGTCTATTCCAAATTATTTTATGTTAGTTTTGAAAGCTCCTAAATCTATTTTAACTCAAATTCAGAAACTAATTAGAAAATTTTTGTGGTCTGGCAATTTGGATGTTAAAAAAAGATACCTCTAATTTCTTTGGAAGATATGTGTATGAGTAAGTTATATGGAGGTGCAGGTCTTCAAAACCTTAATGATAGAAATGTAGCCTTGGGTGCCAAAATGGTTTGGCGACTGTTCTCAAATCCATCATTAAAATGGTGTCGTATAATGAAAAATAAGTATTTGGATTGCCAAAATTCATCAAGAATTTTTACAGTCTTAAATCCTCCAAGAGGTTCTGCAATGTGGAATTTCCTCTTGTCCTATAGAAAAGTAATCCTTCCTCATTTATCTTGGGAAATAAATGATGGCAAACAGACTTAGTTCTGGAATGATTCTTGGAATGGGTTTAAGAAGCTAAATTGTTATAATTTGGATTCTTCAATAGCTTTTTTGTCTCAAAAATTTGGGATATATGTTCATCAATATTTTGACAATGTTGACTCATTATCAGGAAAAGTCTACTAGAAGGATTTTTCTAAAGAACCAATTGATAACAATCATAAAGCAATCATTGCATCTATCTTGAAGGATAGAATAGTTTATGTTTCATCTTGCTCAGATGGATTATTATGGAAAAAATATGATAAAGGTTGTTATTCAGTCAGAGAAGGTTACCTTTCCATTTCAAAATCTAATTCTAATTTCAAAAGTCAGGGAGCTTATAGTTTCTATTGGAATTCAAAAAATTTACCAAAAGCTGGTTGTTTTGCTTGGTTAGCAATTCAGAGCAAAATCCTAACAAGTGATAAACTATCGAGATTAAAAATCTATGTTCCTTTCAAATGTGTTCTATGTGGTCAAATGTTAGAAGATACCAATCATTTGTTTCTTTCTTGCTCAGTTGCTCAAAGTTGTTGTCATTTTTGTCTTATCAAGGTCGAAGTTCTAGTTACCTCTGCCAAACACTATATGGGATTTATTCTCTAGCTGGCCTAAATTGTACCAGTCTTCCTTTTTTGCCTTCTTATGGGAAGTGATTCCTGCGTTAGTCTTATGGTCTATCTGGTGGGCAAGGAATAAGTGCATTTTTAGAAAGGAAAAACAAAGTATAGAACATATTTTGTCTTCTTTAGAAATCTCAATTTCTGAAATAGTAAATGCCTATGTATCAAAAAATAAGCACACTGGTTAATTTTTTTCGGATTGGGATTCCAAATCTCTTTCAAATTGGCCTCTTTTGGTTCTTCCTTTCAAAGGTAGTTTCCTCAATGTGTCAAATAAAACTGATAGATCTAAGGTTGCATGGCAAACTCCTCCTTTGGGATTTTTTAAGCTAAATTTTGATGGTGCCTCAAGAGGTAACCCAAGAAGTTTAGGAGCTGGGATAGTAATAAGAGATAATAAAGGTTTAGTCCTATGTGCAAAATCCATCAAATTACTAAATGGTATAAATAATGAAGTTGAAGTGCAGGCTTTGCTAATTGGCTTGAGAATGGGCCTAGTTTTTTAAATTTCAAAATTAGAGATCGAAGGTGACTCCCTAATTCTAATTAATGCTTGCAGGGAAGGAAAATCACATAATTGGAAGTTAGCATATATTATAAAGAAAATTCTAAGGCTTTTGAATCATCTATTGCATTATAACTTATTACATACTTAAAGAGAAGGAAATATGGTGGCAGACTTCTTAGCTAAATTAGGATGTGACCAAATTGAAAGAGAAGTGATTCACATTGTTCAAATTGGGAAAATTGATTTTGAGTTGGAAAAATTAATTTCAAAAGAAGAAATATATTTTTGAGCAAAAGGTATTTATTGGATTTATAAAATATAGTTGGAAGTATCAATTATGGAGGTGCTAGTTGGAAGAACCAACTTTAATTATCTTTCAACTATCACTTTTATCGTTGATGTTTGATGTGAGTGTTCCAAGGCTTGCTTGCACTGCCACTAAGAGACCCAGCTTGTCTCTTCTAGGAACCTAGTCTCCTCTAGGTCCTAACTGGCTTAGATGATTAACTTAGTCCAATCTTAACTCTGTTCCAAGAGTTATTTCCCTTGTGCTTCACCTTGGAGGACTAACACCATGTAACTTCTTCATTGTTTGTACCCTTAGAAAACTCTAAGTGCCAACTGTTCACCATTCATGTAATTCTCTACAGGGGTATCTATCATCATGTCAACATTCCATTTTCTCCCATTTGGATCCATTGAGAAGGATCTTCAAGCCTTTCTTCATCGGTTTTAAGATTTCACCATAAGGAAGCCTAATTTGGCCTATTTCCTTGTATTCTTTACCAGTCTTGTTTTGCCAATTCTTGTATAACTTTCCCAAAGACTCTATAAATCTAAAGGCAGATTCAAATACCCTTTTGGAAGATTTAAAAGGTTCAGTGGGCTTTGGGTCTGACAATCTCCATACACTGGTTTCCTATAACCTAGGTTAAGTAGGGTTATTATGCCTAGTTTGTAGGACCCCACTGGTTTTCTTGCTCAAACCTCAATCAAATGGATTGATAGAATCTCAATCCTCTTGTCACACCAATACCTATTCCTATCCCACCTAGAATTGTACTTACCCCGTACTGTACTTCACTCCCTTGCAAGAAACCTTCAATTCCTCATTTCTAGACCACTAACCGGGCTCTGTCTGCTCGCCTAGGACCTAGTAATACAGTGAACTCTCCACTCTTACATGACTCCTAATCCTAGACCTATTTACAATAATGACTCCCCTATCATTTCCACCCATCCTTAGGTGTTTCCCAAGGTTCAACTTCATGGGGGAGCCATGAAACCACCGATTGGTCAGGACAAGACCAGCAGGAGCTCCTAAATGCTAACTACTTCCTAATAACAACTAACACAACTTCAATCAACTTACTTACTGAATGAAAAAGTATTATAACTATTCTATGAACACAATCCTATCACTAAATCAATGCATTCAATCAATCTACTATCACTGTCACTTAATATCACTCGGTATTCACACAAAACACAGAATTTGCAGAGCTATCTTTTCATTATCTCCCCAAAACTCGATTACAAAACAACTAACTTTTTTTGAATTCGAACCTCTTCCTTCTAAGATGCCATTCACCCTGTTTGTAGGATATGTTGGATGATTCCCCACTCCTATCCTTTAGGGAGTCCTATGTAACTGAGTTGCATGCAACATTTGCCATAATGGCAAATGTTGTTATGACAGTTTGTAACAATATTGGGCAACCTATCATTATGCCTCCTTCCTAACTCTTAGGACCTCTATCTCCTGTAGTTCGAGCAACCAACTTCATTAAAAGCTTCAAGGCATCTTTCTATCATCATTCATGTGTTTAGAACACATTTAAGACTCAAATCCCCAACCTAAGCTACTAAGGCTAAACAATGTAAGAACTACTAACTCTTAATGACTAACTCTCCTAGTCCAAACCAAAACAAGACCTTCTAAGGTCCAAAATAAACACACAACTACTCTGACTTGGCTAAGGTCAGATACAAGCCAAAATGACAAGAAAATGGAGGTTAGCCTAGGTGCTCCTACACCAATGTTTTCATCCAAATTTTATTAGTCTTTAACTAGTCTTTTGGCTTTTAAAAAAAAATATAAAAAAAGGAATTAATATTTGTAGATGATATTGATTGACTTTATGATTCAAGTACGAAGCACTATCAGAAGCTATTTTATGATTACAAGGCATTATCAGTGAGTAAGTATGGTTCAAAAAGTAAGTATTTGAGATCATAAGGCAATATTGGGTTGCTATGTGTATGATTACATGTTATGAAGAAGTACAATCAAAAAAATTGCTGACAAGCATTGATAAAGTTGTATTTCGTGGTTTCTCCAAATCATTCAAATAGGTACAAGTATTTATAATTGTAACATATTCTTAAGGTTGGCACGATGAGTGTGTCAAGCAGTTTCATGTTAACATCACATGGCAATACTTTTGGTTTTCTCCGTACCAGCTGGAGAGGAATTGTTGGATCGTGGTCTTTCACTAACTGTCAAAATAAATCTGATAAGTTATTTTATCACATTCGGTACTTTATCCTTTAAAGGATCTTTGTCATGATAATTTGGTAAGCCTACAAGGTACAAGGTAGTTTTATGCTTATATATATGGTGGAAATAACTATTTCATCTCATTCAAACAAGTAATGCTTGCTTAGTTATCTTTGATCATATCAAAGATTGTTTGGTTTAGTTGGAAAATTAACGTCTCTCGCAAGTAAACAAATGGAATATCTCCCGTAGAATTTTAGAATGTGGCTTCCAGTTCAGAGCTGGGAGAGCCCAATCTTTGGTAAGCTTGATATGCGGCTTCTGCAAATTGTATTCAAATTTCGTTGCTCGTGTGATTATAAATGTTTCAAATGCATAATAGGGAGCGAGGTTCTACATCCTAGATCAAGAAGGCTGATCTTTCCATCAAATATTCTTTCTATATTTTTATCTAATATTATGGATATTTTATAGTGCTTGGATTCAATAAATGCCATAGCTGATACAATGGTAAATGCCATATTTCTGGAAAATGAGGCAGTTCTTTCTAGTGCTCAAAAATATGTTTTCTCACGTGGTCAAGGTTATGTGGGTGGTATCTTTCCTCCTCATCTTTTACCAGATAACAAAGCAATTGTTAATGCTTATGATTCTTTAAAGTTATCTCTAGAATTTTCTGACCCCAGCCACTTAAATAAAGCATTATCAAGGTTTTCTCACCAGTTGGGGAGGGATATGACTGAAAGCTTTAGGGATAAATTTCATTATATTTATTTTCTTCTTCACCATAATTGTTATCATGCAACATCTCCATTACAAAGAAGATCAAGGACTATGCATTCTCCAACCCCGGAAGGATCTCGGATTGTGGCACATGCTCAGTCATATGGTGATAACAACATGAGGCTTCAATTGCTCATATTCCGGACATGAACATAGCAGTAAATTCTCATTTGAAGGAAGATGGTAATGAAGATCAAGGTGATAACTTGGATGACTTCATGCAGATGGAGGAGTAACAAGAGATGCAATAAATTTTTGCAGGTGTTGCAGATTTTGTAATAACTTGTAGCCATCAGCCTTTGAATTGTTATGTAAATCGGGTATTATCTACAAGATTTAATCTTGGATAATTAGTTCCTGGTATGACTATAAATAGTTATCTCTTTGTAGTTTGATTAATTAAGTATTCTGCTTTTATAATTTGGGCTACAACCAGAGGTTTTCTCACTGGCTCTTTCCTCCTGGTATGCCCCTTGAGCCAACAAATGTATATCTTATTATTCTCTAATATATAAATATATAGTGGCTAGCCACTTTTATCAAAAAAATAAAATGTAGAAGAATTATTAGTTGTGGGAGGTAAATTTTAAGGAAATTATTACAATTTTTTGTATTGTTGTCTTCCATTCTCAATAGAATCAAAATGTTGCATGGCTTTTATATGGTGTTTTAGGAATGTTTGGTTTTAAGGGAAGATATTTTAGAATCATTGGAGCATGGTTGGATCTATGGTTTCAAGAATCATAAAGTCATATGTATTTTTACAATCATTGTCATTAGAGATAGAGGAAAACTTAGGTTTTACTATTAGTGTTGAAAAAATTGGGGAGTTCATATTACAAGTAGTGAACAATATGGTGTATATCCACATTCTCTGACAATTCTACATTTTTTATTGTGCTATTCTACCTCAACATTCGATGAGTTATGGTTAATTTGAATCCATAACTCTTAGAGACAGTGATGACATCAAGAGAGATTTTTTTTTTTGGTTGTTAGTTTGCTTATGGTTTTTTTAAAAGAAACAAATAAATTTTGATATCGACATGATTAGTTATTTGTGGGTAAATGCATGGATCTGTAACACAATTTTTATGCCAAATTGGAAAAGAGTGCAAAAAAACTCGTAGCAAGCCATATTGCGCTCGCCATATTTGGAGAGCACCAAATTTGGTGCTTTCCAAATGGCTTGAATCTTGCAATGAATGTTTGTGAGCTATTTCTTTTTATGTTTCTCTACCAAGGAGACTATATACATGAAATAAATATTTAAGTATAAGTTGACATTTAAGTTGACATATGGACATTTACTTTCTTGTACTTTAAGTTATATTTCATGTATATAGTTTCAAGATGTTTGAGAGTGGTTTCAGATCTCTAGGAGTTATAATGAAAATTCTAGTTTTTGAAAGATCTTAAAAATTTCAGACATAGTCAAATTTTAGTAATCAACATGTCAAGTTTTAGTAATTAGGAGGTTAAATTTTAATGGTCAACAAGTTGTATCATCTTTCTCTCGCACTCTTTCCTCTCTATCTCACCACTCTATCCCTCCCTCTTTCTCTCTCACACAAACCTCTATCTCCCTCCCTAACTCTCCCTCCCTCCCTCCTTCCCTCTCTACTTTTCTCTATCTCTCTTCTCCCTCCCTCTCTCAACCTCGTCCTCCCTCCCCTTCTTTTTGTCTCTCCTCTTAGTCTCTCTCACTATTGTCCCCCCTTCCTCCCCCCTCTTTCTCTCTTAATTGCTCATTTTCTCTATCTCACCATTCTCTCTCTCACACACACACACCTCTATCTCCCTCCCTACCTCTCCCTCCCTACCTCTCCCTCCCTACCTCCCCTCTCTACTCTCTATCTCTCCTCCCTCTTTCCCCCTCTATACCTACCTCTCCCTCCATCACTATCTCTACATCTCTCTCTATCTCGCTTATGTCTCCTTCCCTACCTCTTTCCCTCTCTACTCTCTATCTCTCCTCTCCCTTCCTCTACCTCCCTCTCTCTCTCTATCTCTCCATCCCTCTCTTTCTGTCTCACTCTCTCCTTCTCTCTATCTCACTATTATCTCTATCCCTACCCCTCACTCCCTCTCTAAATCACAATTATCTCTCTCACTTTCCCTCCTTCCCTCACTCCATCCTTGCTTAATCACCATTCTCTCTCTATCCCACTTTCCCTCTCTCTATCTCACCAATCCCTTTCTACCTCTCCCTCCCTCCAACCTCCCTCTCTCTTTATCTCTCTTTCTCATTCTCCCCTTAACTCTCTACTCGCTATCTCACCATTCTCCCTCCTTCCCTCTCTCCCTCCTATCCCTCCCTCTCTCCTTCCATCTCTACCTACCACTCCCTCCACTACCTACCACTCTCTCTACCTCTCTCTCTCTCTCCCTCCCCCTCTTTCTCTCTTACTCTCTCCTTCCCTCTCTACTCTCTATCTCTCCCCCTTCCCTCTCTACTCTCTTTCTCTCTATCCCCCTTCATCTCTCCCCTAATTTTCTCTCCTCTCACTCTCTCTCCCTCTCTCACACATTCACCTCTATCTCCTCCTTTCCTCTCCCTCCAACCCTCCACTCTCTACTTCTCTCTATCTATCATCTCTATACATCTCCTTCCCTCTCTATTTATCTTTATCTCCCATCTCCCTCCATCACTCTATATCTCAACTATATCTCCTCCCTATCTCTATCCCTCTCTACTATCAAACTCTCTCTCTCTCTCTCTCTCTCACATACACACACACACCTCTATCTCCTCCCTGCTTGTCCCTCCCTCCCCTCTCTACTTCTCTCTATCTCTCCTCTCTCTACATATCTTTCCCTCTCTACCTATATTTATCTCCCCTCCCCCTCTCTTTACCTACCTCTCCCTTCATCACTTTTTATCTCACCTATGTCTCCCTCCCTACCTCTTTATGTCTATACTCTCTATCTCTCCTCTCCCTCCCTCTACATGTATCTCTCTCTCTTCCTCCCTCCCACCCACCTTCCCTCTCTACTTATCTCTATCTAATCTATCCATCTATGCCTCTTTCTCTCTCACTCCATCCCTTCTTACCTCTCTCAATTTCTCCACCTTCCTCCTTCCCTCTATACTTATCTCTCTATCACATTTCTCTATCACCTCTCTCCCTCTCCCTACTTCCCTCCCTCCCTCTCTATCTCATGTCTCTCTACCCCTCTCCCTCCCCCTATTTCTCTCTCACTCTCTCCCCCCCTCTCTCTCCCCTTCCTTCACTACTCTCTCTATCTCACCTCTCTCTCCCTCTCTATCCCCCAACTTCTCTCTCACTCTCTCCTCCCCTCTCTCCCTCCCTC
>CM021103.1:619754731-619765961 GCA_007115665.2 Sequoiadendron giganteum | reverse complement strand
TATCTCTATCTCTCTCACTTCTCCCTCCTCTCTTTCTCCTTCCCTCTCTACTGTCTATATCAGCTCTCTACATATCTATCCATACCTCTCCCTCCCTCCCTCCTCTCTCTCTTTCCCTCCCCCCTATCTCTCTCACTCTCTCCCCCCTCTTTCTCTCTCACTCTCTCCTTCCCTCTCTACTTATCTTTATCTTGCCATTCTCTCTCTAGTTGTCCCTCTCTCCCCTCCACTTCTCTTTATCATATCTCTCTATCACCTCTATCTCTCTCACTTATCCCTCCTTATCCCCTCTTTCTCTCTCTCCTTCCCTCTCTACTCTCTCTATTTCACCTCTCACTTTCCCTCTTTTGATTTCAATATCTCTCCATCTCTCTCCTCTTTCATAGGTGAGATACAGAGGTAGGTAGAGAGAGGGAGAGAGGAGATATAATTTGAGAGGTAGGTAGAGAGATGGAGAGGGGAGATAGAGAGAAGTAGAGAAGGAAGAAGAGGAGGTAGGGAGTGGTAGGGAGGGAGAGAGAGGTGAGAGAGAGGTGAGAGAGAGGGAGGAAGAGAGGGGAGAGGTAAAGAGGGATATTTGAGAAGATTGTAGAGAGTGAGAGATAGCTAGAGGTTTGAGATAGAGAGGAGAGAGAGAAGAGATAAAGAGGAGGGAAGGAGGGATAGCTATGGAGAGAGAAAGAGAGTAGAGAGGGAGAGGGAGAGGGAGAGAGGAGAGAGGATGGAGGGAGGGATAGGTAGGGACAGAGAGGTGAGATAGAGAGAAAGAGAGTAGAGAGGGAAGGTGGAGAGAGAGAGGTGATAGAGAAAATTAGAGAGGTAAGGTCGAAGGTAGATAGATTGAGAGAGGAAAGGAGGGAGGGAGGGAGAGAATAGGAGGTATACAGGGATAGGTTAGATGGAGAGAAGTAGAGAGTGAAGGTTGGTGGAAGAGAGAGAGAGAGATATGGTGGGAGAGGGGGGGGAGGAAGGGAGAGGTAAAGAGGGATAGTTGAGATAAATAGGAGAGAGAGAAGTAGGTAGAGAGAGGACGAGGAGGTATAGAAATAGGGAAGGAGAGATGGAGGGAGAGGTAGGGATAAAGGGAGAGATAGTGATGGAGAGAGATAAAGGTGAGAGATAGAGTGATAGAGAGAGGTAGGTAGAGAGAGGGAGGTAGAGAGAGGTAGGTAGAGAGAGGCAGTTTTGGGCCCCCTATCCCTCTCTTTACCTATCTCTCCCTCCATCACTATGTATCTCACCTATGTCTCCCTCCCTACCTCTTTCCCTCTCTACTCTCTATCTCGCTTCTCCCTCACTCTACCTATCTCTCTTTCTCTCTCTCTCTCTTCCTCTCTCCCTCCCACCTTCCCTCTTTACTTATATCTAATCTATCCCTCTATACCTCTTTTTCTCTCCCTCCATCCCTTCTTACCTCTCTCAATATCTCCACCTTCCTTATTCCCTCTCTACTTATCTCTTTGTCACATCTCTCTATCACCTCTCTCCCTCTCTCTCACTCTCCCTCCCTCCCTCCCTCCCTCTCTCTCCCCTCTCTCTCTCCTCTCTCCTCTCACGCACTCCTCCTCCCTCCTCTCCCTTCCCTCTCCTCTCTATCTCCTCTCTCCCTCTCTCTATATCTCCCCTCTCTCTCTCACCCCCCTGTTTATCTCACTCTCTTCTCTCTCTCCCCTCCCTCCCCCTCTTTCTCTCTCACTCTCTCCTTCCCTCTATACTTATCTTTATCTCTCTCTACTTCTCTCTATCTCTCCATTCTCTCTCTATCTCTCTCTACTTATCTCTATCTCACCTCTATATCCCCCTCCATCCCTTCTTCCATGTCTAATTTTATTTATCTCCCCCTCTCTCTATCTATCTCTATCTTTGTATTTGTCTTTCTCTTCCTTCCTTTCACACATATTCCCTCTCTAATAATCTCTATCTAACTTATCCCTCTATACATCTTTCTCTCTCCATCCCTACCTCCTCACTCTAATTCTCTCCATCACATATCTATATCACCTCTCTCTTTCACTTCTCCCTTCCTTCCTCTCTCTCTCCTTCCATATCTACTCTCTTTATCTCACCTCTCTCTCACCCTACCTCTCCCTCCCTCCCTTATCTCTCTCCCTCCCCCTATTTCTTTCTCACTCTCCCCTCTTTCTCTCTCCCCTTTCCTCTCTAATTCTCTTTATCTCATTATTCTATCTCTCCCTCCCCAATCTCTCTCCTCCCTCCCCTCTCTCTCCCCCTTTACCTCTCTACTTATCTCTATTACATATCTCTATCACCTCTATCTCTCTCACTTCTCCCTCCTCTCTCTCCTTCCCTCTCTACTCTATCTTAAATCTCTACATATATATCCCTACCTCTTCCTCCCTCCCTCCACTCTCTTTCTCTCACTCTCTCCTTCCCTCTACTTCTATTTATCTTTTCATTCTCTCTCTATCTCTCCCTTTATCTCCTCCAATTATATTTATCACATCTATCTATCACCTCTATCTCTCTCAGTTCTCCCTCCATACCTCTCTATCTCTACTCTCTCTATATCACCTCTCTAGAGGGTATGAGAGGTAAAGAGGGATAGTTGAGATATATTGTAGGGAGGGAGAGATAGATATAGAAGGGGTTGATATAGAAAGTAGAGAGAGGGGGTATTTAGAGAGGGAGAGGAGAGAGATGTGGGATATAAATGAGGGAGAGAGGGATAGGTAGGGACAGAGATGTGACAAAGAGAGGTGATAGAGATATGTGATAAAGAGAAGTAGAGAGGGAAGAAGGTAGAGAGACTAAGAGAGAGGAGGGAGGGGGGAGTAAGAAAGACATATAGAGGGATAGGTGGGTAGAGAGAAGTAGAGCGCGAAGGAGAGAGAAATGAGAGAGAAACATAGAGAGGTAGGTAGAGACAGGGAGGGGGAGATAAAGAGGAGTATAGAGGGAAGGAGAGAGGGTGGAAGAGGGAGGTAGGGAGAGACAGTGAGGTGATAGAGAGAGATGATAGAGAGATAAGTAGAGGAAAGAAGGTGGTGAGATTGAGAGAGGGAAGGAGGGAGGGAGGGAGAAAGAAATATGTATAGAGGGATAGGTAGGTAGAGAGAAGTAGAGAGAAAAGGTTGGTGGAAGAGAGGGTGGGAGAGAGAGAGAAGGTAGTGCAGTCACAGTAGGAGGGTCCTCAAAGAGAATAGTCTAGAGCATGCAACAAGAGTTACACAATAGAAGCCACTCGAAAAATGGAGGCAAATGTATATTCAAACATTCTTATTATCATAAATTTCAATTACATACAATTGGTAACATTTGGGTTTACAGATTGGGCTCATAGGCCTATTACAACATGCTCAAAATACAGTATTCCTACATGCTCCTTAATGTGAGTGAAAATCTTATAGATCAATCTACATTAATAAACCTAATCAACTTATTTCTATTATAATGATCTCTTACGAGCTTTATATCAAATCTTTAGATCTAGAATCATCTGTGTTGGCCAAGGATCATTACAATCACCGATGAAGCAACCCTAATGTGTGCATGAAATATATTGGCCTCAAATTCAAATTTCTCCTTGGTAGGTGCATATGATGAAGTGTGAACCTAAAATTAAGGATGGGGACACTCCACAAAAAAATTTGAAATACCTCACAAGGATCTGCAGCTTATGGGAAGATACACAAGAGATCAAACTAGTCGTTAGGTTTGAAATTATTCTGGTGCTGGTTCCAAAAACTGTCACTTAATTTGAAAGTGATAACTTGCCATAAAATGATCCAATCAAGCTGAAATCTTGGAATTTGTAAAATGAACATGTCCACAATGAAAACATAGATCCATAGGGTCGATGAAAAAACATGATGAAATATCGAATCTACCAACTTGAACTGAACAAGAACTAAACAAGAACAAAACTGAATGAAAATATATTTGGTTGATGTAAGATTGCCAAGAACAAAGGATGCTCCTACATCAAACATCCAAGGTTATTTGAAAAGTGAGTCCCTCACTTTGTTGGGGCTAAAGGAAAACCAATACGGTCTACCTCAACCTGATAAATCCAAGAAGAATCCTCCACTGGTCTGCCTTTCCACTTCACAAGTTATTCTTTGTACCATCTTCCACACGTTTTCCTCCCATCTCTAATATCCAAAATCTCCTCTATCTAATCTGATTGTTGTTTAGGAAACTATTTCTCTCATTATTCTTTATTGTCTTTGTAGACATCCAAATTTGACCACTCCCATATGGTCAAAATCCTATCATTTATTCGTCTAATTCATCTATATTAATTAAATGCCCTATTACCCCTTCCCCTAAGGTTTCTAAAAGTATTTAATTAAATACTTTATCTTTACCATTTCTTCTCTAAATTAAATAAATGTGTCAATTTATTTAATTTAGTCATTTATCTTCTTCAATTTTAAATTCATTATTTGTCTATCCTTGTCCCATCCTCCATAACCCTCCCTCTAATCTAGATTAATCTAATTAATCCATGACTAAGATGTGCACATCCTTAATTAGGATTAATGTCATATCCTCCATATTTGACCGCTTGCCTCTAATCTTTATTAATTTTCTTAATCACATGTTTGCACAACCTTAATCTAATCATTTACCTTTTCTGGTATGTCCTTAAGTCAACCTTTCATAGGTACTTGTCTTATCAAGTATTGACCCCTTCCCCGTGTGAATTAAAAATTCACATTTATTCCTCCCATGCATTTCGCTTTCCCATAACCTCTCATAGATCACATCAGTCACATGGGACAAGGACCTCTTTTAGGAGGACCTTTTCTTATCCACTGGGTACTTCCAATCATGTGAATTTAAAATTCACAGTTATTTCTCCAACAACTTCTCCCATCCCCATGGTGACAAGAGAGGACTTTCTAAAATTCCTCACTTGTCACTATCAGCCCCATATGGGGACAAGGACTTCCTTTTTGAGGAAATCCTCTCCAATCCCAAGGTACTTGCAAGTACCTCCACCTCACATGTCCTTTTCCATGTTACTTGTCCTCTTTCCACCTCACATTCCACATGGCAAGATGTGAGGACTCACAAGTCCTCAACTCAGTACAACCATCCATCTTGTCCATGATGGCTTAATCCTAGTCATCCATTCTTCTTTAAATTGGAAGGCTTGGTCTCAAGTTAAGGGGATGAGAGACAAGATTTATTTCATTTTGTATTCACTCCCTATCATTCAAGCCATTAGCACACTTAGCATTTTCAATCATTTCAAACCATTATTGCATTCACCTACCATCTTCATCACAATACCCACCTCCATTATCGCATTCACTTGTCATCAAAGGAGTATACAACCAAGCATAATCAAATGGCCAATCAACTCGTCATTGAGTGTTTGTTTGTGTGTTTTCCTTTTGCATTTCATTTGGTTTGTAACTTAGAGTAGAAAAATACTTGCACACAGTCTTTACTAAACTCTGCTTCATGGTACTGATGTAGGTCTACAATGTTGAATATAGGTGATATACCCATGTCATCTGATAAATCTACTTCATATGCATTTCCTGAATCAAATTTCTTCAAAATATTATAGGATACAAACTTCCTCATCTTGAGAAACCTTTCCTTCCTCAAATATACCATCACTTCATCTCCAACTTTGAACTCTTTATGCCTCCTCTTTTCATCTACTCCCTCCTTATACTTTCGGTTCATATCTTCCAATTGTTGATTTACTTGAGTATGCACTTTATTCATATGTTCTAAAAATTATTCAGCTTATGTACTCCTTTTATCTTCCTTACTGATGTCTCACAACTCTGATATACCTCTAGGATGAACTCTAGTAACAATCTCAAAAGGTGTCTTTTTGGTACTCTTGTTCACTGAATTATTGTAAGCAAACTATGCTTGTACAAGGACTAAATCCTAACTTCCAATCTTCTCCCCAACCAAACATCTCAGCAAATTCCCCAAACTCCTATTTACTACCTCTATCTATCCATCATTATGTGGGTGAAAAGTAGAATTGAATTTTAAATTTGTCTTTAACTTCTTCCAAAGTGTCCTCCAAAATTATCCAAAAAAATTTGTATCTCTGTTAGAAACAATACTCCTAGGTAATCCATGCAATCTGACTAATTCCTTGAAAAACAAGTCTGCTACATGTACTACATTTGTTGTCTTCTTACAAGGTATGAGATGTGCCATTTTAGAAAATCTATCCACCACCACAAATATAGAATCATTACCTCTTTGTGTCTTTGGAAAACCAAGTATGAAATCCATGTTGATATCCTCCCAAGGTCTCTCTGGAACTATCAAAGGCTTATACAATCCAGCATTCTGACTACTCCCTTTTTCAACTTGACAAAATCTGCAACTATGCACCAATTTTTGAACATCCTTATGAATCTATGGCCAAAATTAATTCTCACTTATCAATGCTATTGTCTTATCAATTCTAAAGTGTCTTGCCAATCCTCCACTATGTTTTTCTTTCACCAAACTATCCCTCATTGAACTTCGGGTTATACACAACTGATTCCCTCTGAACAACATATCCTCTTGAATGAAATAGTCAAACCACTGACTCCTATCATCCATGACTGGTTCTTTACAATCTTTCCAAGGTTCTACAAAATTCGAGTCTTACTCATACAAGTTCTTCAAATCATCAAATCCTAATACTTCCACTCTCATCCCTGCCAAAAAATTCCTTCTCCTACTCAAGGTATCAACAACTCTATTTGACTTTCCACTCCTACGTTTCAAAACAAAAGTATAACTTTGCAAGAATTTCACCCATCTCATGTGTCTTTGATTCAACTTACCTTGATTGTTTGAATACTGCAAAGCCTGATGATCTATATACAACACAAACTTTTGAGAAAACAAGTAATGTCTCCACTTCTCCAAGGCTTGAACAATGGCTTAAAAATCTTGGTCATACACTGAATAAATTTTCCTAGCATCATTCAATATTTCACTGAAATAAGTTAATGGTCTTCCTTCTTGACTTAATATTGCTCCAATTTCATTACCACTTGCATCACAGTCTACCTAAAATACCTTATTAAAGTCTGGTAAAGCCAACATAGGTTGCTTAGTCACCTTCTATTTCAACAACTCAAAACTCTTATCTTCTCTAGATGTCCACCTAAAATATTTCTTATCCCCTTTCATTGCTTCTATCATAGGACTGCAAATAGAACTAAAATTCCTAATGACCTTTCGGTAGAAACTAGCCAATCCATGAAATGATCTTACATCTCCAATGCTTTCCAGTGTAGGAAATTCAACAATTACTCTTACCTTCTTTGGATCTATCTACAATCCATTAGCAGATATCACAAATCCTAGATATGCAAATTATTTCTTCATGAAACTACACTTCTTGATGTTTATCAGCAACTGCTCTTCTCTCAACCTCTGCAAAACTTGTCTTATATGCAAAAAAAAGTGTTCTCTAGTCTTACTGAAAATCAAGATGTCATCCAAATACACAATCAAAAACTTGCCCAATAATTTCTTCAACACCTCATTCATCAGCCTCATGAAAGTATTCAGTGCATTTGTTAGTCCAAAATGCATCACCAACCACTCATACAATCCTTCATTTGCATTGAATTTTGTCTTCCACTCATCCCCTTCTCTGATTTTGATCTAATGATATCCACTCTTCAAATCTATCTTTGTAAAGTATTTAGCTCCACTCAAACAATCTATGATGTCATCCATCTGGGGCAAAGGAAATCTATACTTTACTGTGATTTTGATTATTGCTCTAGAGTCTGTACATATCCTCCATTCTCCATCCTTCGTAGGTGCTAGCACAGTAGGTGCTACACAAGGACTTAATCTTTCTCTAATCAAACCCTTCCTCAACAACTCTTGCACTTGTCTATTCAACTCTTCATTCTCTACCAATGTCACCCACTGTGTTACTTTATCAGGAAAACTAGCTCTAGGAATTAGATCCATGCAATGACTAATACTCCTCATAGGTGGCAATCCATCAGGTACATTATCTGAAATAATAGCTTCATATTCAACCAATAACTCCTTTATCTCCTTTGGTTGTTCTTTTACATGCTTCAAGTCTTCAACCTTTTTAGGAACCAAGGTATAGCACATGTGCTCATGTCTCAGTCCATCGAGAAATCTCCTTCCATCAACTAAATAAATTCTAGCACTCATGCAAACCTCAACTTTAGGAACATCCTCTAAGGGCAACAAATTCTACTTCATCCCATTAGCAACAATGGTATATGTATTCTTCTTTCCATCATGAATAGCCTGTCTATCATATTGTCAAGGCCTTTCCAAAAAAACATGGCATACATCCATAGGCATGATATCACACAACACTTCATCATGATAATTTCATATCTTCAATTTCACCAAACATTGTTCACTTACTAGTATATTAACCTTTCTAGCTTCAATTTGGTTAGCATTTCTTCAGAAACCAGGTTCTCGAAGCTTCCACTATCAATAATCACTCTGCAAAATTTACCAGCAACCTTGCATCTAGTTTAGAACAAATTCTTTCTCTACAACGGTTCCTGCTCCATCTCACTTTGACGTAGTACCCTTTTGTTCACCACCAATTCTCCCTCTTCTAGTTTATTAGATGATCTGACATGATCCCCCTCAACAAATTTTGTTCTTCTATTGTTCTCTGTCTTTCTGCTTGTCTCTCCCTGATTACACTCAAATGCTTTATGTCCTTCTCCACCACACTTAAAACAAGTTCCTCTGGATACTCTTTTCTCCTATCTTCTATAATCTTTTCTATAATCCTTATTCCGGTAACCACCATATCCTCCTCTCTAGTAATATTTTCCATCATCTCTACGGTATGAATTATCATTCTTACTAACTTCCTTATCTTTATTTTGATATGCAAAAGATCCTCTTCCTCCTCCAATAAAAATTATTCCTCTCTGAAATCTTCCACCTTTTCCTCTCTGTCTCTGCTCATGTCTTTTATTCAACTTCTCTTATTCTTTTAGGGCACATTGATATGTCTCCTCCACACTCAGTAACTTGATCAAATTGATCTCATCCTATATAGATGACCTCAAACCATTCACATATTTGGCTACTTGCTCAATCTCATCCTTTGAATGTCTGAATCTAATATTCAACTTGTAAAACTCCTCAGTATACTCTGTCACACTTGACTCCTTCTTCTTCTGATTCCACAACTTTTGGAACAAACTGATCTAATAGTCTACATGCATGAACTTTGTCTTTAACTTATTCACCATCCAGTCCCATGATTTTATCTTCTCCTTTCCTCTTCTCTACCTATCTGTTTGCAAATGTTCCCACCAAAGAGATGCATGTCCTTTCAATTTTGTACAAGCAAATTTTACCTTCTTGTCTTTTGTGGTACCTTAAAAATCAAAATACTTCTCCATCTATGTTATCCAATCAAGAAATTCATCTAAATCCAACTTACCACTATAATCTGGTGGAATGAAATTTGGTTTAGTATTCACTCTGGTTAGGGCTCTTATGAATCTCCCTTCTCCCTAATCAAGGCTAGGTTGATCTTCTCTTTCCCTTTCTTCATGTTCTTCTACCCCTTCATCACTCACATCATCAACTGGTCGACCTCTCCTCTGGGCCATTTCGACTAATTCTAATCTAGCAACAATTCCTCTCAACATCTCCATTATAGCTAGATCTACATTTCCACGCGCTCCATTACCTCTACCATTTCTTCTTCTTGCCATCTTTACACAAGTCCTCTACAGCTGCAGGTCAGATCCTCAGTTCGCCACCCTACAATGAATCTTCAATAGGACTTCACAAACTCAAATGATCTCTCATGGAATGAATCTCACTCTTATACCAATTTGGTGCAGTCATGATAGGAGGGTCCTCAAAGAGAACATTCCAGACCGTGCAGCAAGAGTTACACAATATAAGCCACTCAAAATATGCAAGAAAATGTAGATTCAAACATTCTTATTATCAAAGATTTCAATTACATACAGCGACAACATCTGGGTTTATAGATTGGGCTCACAGGCCTATTACAACATGCTCAAAATATAGTATTCCTACATGCTCCTTAATGCAAGTGAAAATCTTATAGATCAATCTACATTAATCAACCTAATCAACTTCTTTCTATTCTAATGATCTATTACAAGCTTTATACCATATCCATAGATCTAGAATCATCTGTGTCAGCCAAGGATCATTACAATCATCGATGAAGGAACCATAACGTGTGCATGAAATAGGTCGGACTCAAATTTTAATTTCTCCTCAGCAGGTGCATATGATGAAGTGTGGACCTAAAATTAAGGTCGAGGACACTCCATGAAAAAAATTGAAACCCCTCGCAAGGATCTGCAATTTATGTGAAAGATCCACAAGAGATCAAACTAGCCGTTAGGTTTGAAATTATTTCAGTGTCGGTTCCAAAAACTATCACTTAATCCAAAAGTGATAACTTTCCAGAAAATGGCCCAATCAAGCTTAAATATTGGAATTAGGAAAATGAACATGTCCACGATGAAAACATAGATTCATAGGATCTAGTGAGCAAACATGATGAAATACTTAATCCACCAACTTGAACTAAACAAAAACAAAACTGAATGAAAATATTTTTGGTTGATGCAAGATTGCCAAGAACCAAGGATGCTCCTACATCAGAAGTATGGAGGGAGGGAGAGAGAAAGAGGTATATAGGGATAGGTTAGATAGAGAGAAGTAGAGAGAGGAGGGAGGGAGAGGTAAAGAGGGATAGTTGAAATAAATAGGAGAGAGACAGGTAGGTAGAGAGATAGAAAGAGGGGGAGGGAGAGAGGGAGTAATAGAGATGTAGGGAGAGAGTTGAGATAGAGAGAGAATAGAGAGGGAAGGAGAGAGGGAGGGAGAATTGAGAGAGTAGAGAGAGGAGGAAGATGGAGAGATTGAAAGAGAAGGGAGTGAGGGAGAAAGAATTATATATAGAGGGATAAGTAGGTAGAGAGAGGGAGGGGGAGATAGAGAGTAGAGAGGGAAGGAGAGGTAGAGAGTTGAGATAGAGAGTAGAGAGAGGGAGAGGAGAGAGAAGGGGTAGGTAGAGAGGGAGAGGGAAGAGATAGGGAGATGAGAGATAGAAAGATGAGGGAGGGATAGATATGTACATAGAGACGGTTGAGATAGAGACATAGTAGAGAGGGAAGGAGAAGTTAGAGAGAGGAGGAAGGTGGAGAGATTGAGAGGGAAGGAGGGAGAGAGGGAGAGAGAGAATGAGGTATAAAGGGATAGG